>SCDZ01000714.1:0-32966 GCA_004143845.1 Drosophila lacertosa | reverse complement strand
CGCCCGATTGCGGGCTGAATGAACAGCAGCAAAGGTCACTAAGGGGTTCCTGGTATTCCCCGTATGCCTTAATAAAAAAAAAACTTATTTATGTTAAAACAAAACTTACACATCAGCGGCTCCAAATGCATCCCTTGTAAGTATGCTACACTATTTTGCACTATTGAATAAATCAAAGCCCTATAAGTATGCAACTTTATTTTGCATTATTGAATAAATCAAAGCCCCATAAGTATGCTACATAATTTTGCACATTTGCATATATTTTTTATCGACCTTCTGGCGATCATGTTCGCCTGGTATTTCAGGTACAATTTTTACGAAAGTCTTGCAAGTCAGCTTCGCAAAATTACTTACTCTTCTTCTTTATATTATAAAAAGCGCAAGGATATATGTAAAAAATATATACCACATTTATACACTGGAAATCTGCATAAAATGAAGGCTTATTTTAAACAACACAATTTGTTGTTAACAAATATGGCTAACAGAATAAAACGTAGGGAAAATGTAGGTTGGCAGCGATGAAACAAAGGGAATTATTTCATGTAGGCTAAAAATGCTAAGCTAATCAAACAACTTGTAGATAATATTTATTATTGCTTTTAATTTCATATGTTTTTTTTAAAAACATTGCATAAATCTCATTTTGTTTACTAGCTTATACTTACATAATATCTTGACTGTACAACTCTTCCTACCCAATATCAAACACATTATATATTTTTTATTTAAGTTTCTTTTAATATCGTGTCGCAATGGCAATTTTATATATAGGGTGCATTTTGTGTTTGGCGTTTCATTTATACGTCCTCCCTTTTTTTCAATTACAGTGCATTTAATCATTGTGCTTATTTATAGTCGCATAAATAAATTCTTATATTTAAAAAAAAATTTTATTTTTTATAAATGGGCATTAATATAAATGCTTTCTCAATAATTTAGTAGGGAAAGTCAAAATCAACGCGAGAATATATGTATATAATTTATAAAGGTTGGTAAAAAAAATGCTTCTGTTGCCACAAAACAATCTAGCTACATTGAAGACAAATGGCGTAGGCTCTAAATAAGTTCTGATTTAATGTACAATTTGTTAAAATTAATGTTTTTTTTTTTTTTAATTTTAGAGATTATTCATACATAAGTACAAATGAATAGAAAAAAAAGTGATTCTAACGCATGTACAGTGGGCTGTTAAATGAAACAAAAGAGAATACCTATAATAAGTGTTAGTGGCTATTCGAAGTGCATAGGAATTGCATATATTTATGTAGATAACTATTTTAATTATATATATTGTATAAGACCGTATAAAATATTCGTACTGCAGAATTAATTAAACAGCTTTTGCCATCCCGATCATTAAATGCTTCGGCTGATCAGTCGAAACAAAAGCTGTGTGTTGTGCTTATAAATACATAAACTGTATGTAAATGTTTTCGTTTGTTTAACAAATATCTAAAATAAATTCCAAATATGTATCTACAAATTAGGCGCTTACGAACTAATCGATATAGCATTTACACTATTAAAAAAAATGTCATGTTTTAAGCTTTCTTTTCAAATCGATTCTACAATAAAACATAACTTACTTTTCGGCTTGCATAATAATAATACAGGCAAAAAGAATGCTAAGAAATTAGTGTAGAATAGATAATTGAAAATGAAATTATAAATCACGACTCTGAATATGAATGTGAATTAAATGCTACTGCAGGCAGACAGAAAAAGCTTGGCAATGAAACGAATCTGCGAAGGCTCATTTGATGATTATCTCCGCGGGCGGCAAAATGTTGTCCCCATGCAGACAGTACCAAATGCTCGAGTACCAGATGGTGCGATCGACCCACTCGCTGCCCGCCAGCACGTGTCCGATGAAGGGCGCATCGCGCGATCTGCAAGTGCCAAAAAAAATAAAGTGTTAGTTTTGACAGGTTTTGGAACAAAGCTGTTGCTGTTTACCGCATGATTTGCGCCTGGGTGCGCTCGACGAACGTAATGGCCCAGCTCCAGGGAAAGTCGCGTTTGCGCTCACAGCCCAAATAGGCCGTTGAGCTGTGCAGAAAGATCTCGCGCACAATGGTCGTCTTGTCGTTCTTGTCCTTCTTGGACACAACGATCTTGCCGTCGCGCAGCTCGCACTGCAGCGTCTTAAACGACTTGGTGCGATAGTCGGCGAAGCGCAGCTCCTTGCCGGGCGTCACCGTCGCCAGATTCTTGACCGCGCGCTGCACCTCGCGCAGCATCTCGATGGGTCGCACCACCAGATAGTTGTGCTTGCGATCCTCCTCCGGCCAGTACGACCAGTTCAGTATGACATCGAACACCTTAGCGTCGTGGTGCAGCGGCCGCTCCAAACTGTCGTTCAGTATCACCTCGTACAGCGTCAGCTGATGCGTGGATAGGCGCATCTTCGCCGCATACTCGCGGCACAGCTCGTAGGCGGTCTTGGTCGGCGAAATTGTGGCATTCACCTGTGTCTTCTCCTGTAAACGGTAAAAGTTTAGGTCCTTGCAACGTTGTAATAAGCAATGTGTCAAAGAACTTACCTCTGTGGTATTGTCGGGATTGGGATTCAGACTGATCCAGATCTTGATGTCGCCCGATTGCTTTACGGCATCCTTCAAAGTCTCGGCGGCCGCGTAGTACTTCTGCAGGCACATCAGCATCGCTTGCTCCTTTTTCTAAATGAAGAGAGAGAGAGAGAGAGAGAGAAAAAGTTAGTAAGATTCCACAAATTCACTTTTTCTGATAAGAACAACATTCACTTATTAAAACCAAATGCGATCGAGTGCATATACTTATTACTAGGTCAACCGAGTATTGGCTAATCGGTTGCATAAGACTGCAACGATTTCACCTATTTCAATTTGCAGTTGCAATTTCTGAAATACTTGCAAGTGTTTTTTCAACATTTTTTTTTTTATTATAACAGTTAGTCAGAAATGCAATTTGCGGTCGAGTTTTGAATCGGAAATCACAGATGCGGCACAGTTGCGGTTAGACCTTTAAATAGCCGGTTAATAGTCGTCAAAGGTTTCGGCATGTGTAATGCGAGTGACGTTGGTAAGAAAGTTTGCTTGTTTGTTTTAGTTTGGATAGAAACAGCTTTTATTTAACTGTGCCTCAATCTCCCTTGATAGCTTGATCTTCTGCTCATCTTACCATTTCGTCAGCGCTGCAGGGAAACAGATTCTTATAGAGAAGAATCAGATCGCTTAGCACATCAGCCTCCTTCTGTGAGTAGATGAGCTCGTCGCACTGCGAATGAAGGAGAAGAGCGGATTAGAAGTGTTTAGAAACGGGGCGCAGGCAGGCGTGTTTACCTTCTTGGCCAGCAGCGTGGGACCCCAGATCATGGTCAGGTTCTGGACGCTCATCTTGTTCTTGGCCTGCTGCGAGCTAATGAACACCAGGTGGCCGACAATGCGCCGCAGCGTCTCGTGCTCGATGGTGGTAAGGCGGGCGAGCAGCTCCCGGTAGATGGGTATCTTCTCGGCGGCCACAGCCAGCTCGGTGACGAACACAAAGCTGTCCGTCAGCTTGCCCAGCAGCCGCTCCGGCAGGTCGCGCATGAAGCGCTTCAGCACGTTGGCCACGTCGTGTTCATTGTACTCGTTGCGCGTGATCTCCACGTTGAAGGCGTCTGCGCGGAAGGCGCTCATCAGCTTGTGCATGGAGTTCTCCGAGCCCGACTTCCGATAAATGCCCTCGGACATAGAGCCATGTATATAGACAAAGTTAATGCACTTATCCACAATCACCGGCACGTCGTAGCGCGTCAGCTGCTGGTCGCCCAGCGAGAAGCCGTTATTGTGCGCCACCTCCCTGATGATGTGCCGCCAGATCTTCGTCTCGCGCGCCGAGCTCATTATCATGTAAACGGCGTACGGCGGACAGTCGATCATTAGCATCGGTCCGCTCTCTACGTGCAGATTGTCAATCGACTCGTCGCTCTCCTTCAGAACTGCAAGTGGCCAAAGAACGGATCAATTACTGGGATTGGGAGGAGCGTTCAAATGCGAAGGAATAAAACTTCGTTTTCTTATCTGTGTGGACTGACTTTTAAGTTGCTCAGCAGAGGTTTCAATACGAAAACAATTGTCTGCCAAAACAGACAGACAGACAGTAACAGAATTGTTTTATAAATTGCCAACTATACAATAGAGGGTAACATATTTATTTATATTATTTATATATATTTAGTGAATTGTCTGGCAAAAGTGACACAAAGAGAGCAAATTTTTAGTTGATTCAAGTTTAAAGTTTCTTAAGTAAAACATTATTTTATAAATTGGCTAACTATTCAATGGAAGGTCACACATTTAATTAACAAGAATTGTTTATGATATTGCGATAAGTAAAAGTTGCTTATCTTAAAATGAATCGACTAGTGGTTAAATCATGTTTTAGTTATTATTTATAGCTGTTAAAGTTGAGGGAATTCCGATTACTCACCAATGCAGCGCGCCTTCCGCAAGTCCATCTTCTCCACGTTGCCGTTGGACTCGCTGACGAAGATGAGCCGTCGCTGACTCTTGCGCAGCACAAGCCACGTGCCGCTCCACTCGGACGTGATGGAGTTCTGCAAGAGGAGCGGTATTAAAGAGGGAACTAACTGAGTTTGCTGGACTTGACTCACCTTGAGGTAGCACCAGCCGGCGCGGTAGTAGTGGCAAGTGTACTTCACTGGCACAATGTTGGTGAGGCTCTCGAGTATCTTTTGCATCCAGACGCCGCGCTCGGACTCCTTGCCGACGCCATAGAGATGGGCGACGCGCAGCTGCTTCACATTGCCGCAGGCATTGCTGGTCATCAGCAGATTGGGATTGGACGACATGTTGTCGCCGTTGCCAGCGCTGGCGCCGGCGCCGTTCTTTGGCTGCGACGTGGTCAGCTCAAAGCAGTAGAAATGGGTGGCGCTGTCCGTGACGCGACTGTTGCTGACGCACTGCAGCGTCGTGATGGTGTCCAGCGGTATCAGCTCCTTGGGCGTCTTCATCTCCTGGTCGAGATACGTCTGGAACTGGCGATCGCGCAGTATGGCCTTGCGGTTCTGCATCTCCTTCAGTATGTCCTCCACCACGCCCGACGGAAAACGCACCAGCGGCCCCTCGTAGCGCACCAGCAGCGGCGACAGCCTCGGCCGCGGCACCATCTGCAGCGCCACCTTCACGTCCGACTGCCGCTGGGCGGCGCCCTTAAAGCTGGTCCGCCGCTTCATTGCGTCCATGCGCAGCTTCACATTGGAGAAGGCGTTCATCGTTTGGCGCAGACGCGAACCGAGCGTGTTTCTGGTCTCGTTGCTGCTGGAGTTTGGCGGCGACGCTGACGTCGACGCCGACGTCGACGCCGACACGGCCGCCGCTAACGGCTGGCCGTCGCCGATGGCCTCCAGATAGGTGGGCGGACTGTCGCCCTCGATGTGCGTCTTGTCGCCCACAAACCAATTGGTGCGATTGCGCGACGGCGCCGCCAAATCCACGTTCGCCTGGCCGGCGGCCTTCTCCTCGACGCGCCCCAGATAGGGCCGGGCCCGCAGCTCGATGGTGTCCAGCGAGTCCGCATCGTCCAGCATATGCTCCATGCTGTCGCTCAGCAGCTGGGCATTCTGGTGCACGATCTGCGGCTGGCCGCGTGCTGTGGCAGCCACAGCTGTGTTTGTCGCTGCGGCTGGCGGCGCCTCGCTGCGGCCATCCTCCTCGGAGGTGCACATGCTGACGTCGTCCTGTTCGCGCTTGACGGTGCCATAGGTGTCCTCCTCCAGCAGATGCTCCAGCAGCAGCAGCTCGTTGCTCTTGTTGGAGCGCACCAGAGTGGAGCACTTGCCCGTCAGCGGATCGAACTCCTCGATCAGCTCCTGTGGCGGCGGCTGCTGCGGCTGCTGTTGTGACGACGACGCTGACCAGCCGCCGACGGCGCCGTCGTTGCTGTCCAGTTCGCCGTCCTCGCTGATGCACGCCAGCTCGACCTGCGGTGTCAGCAGCTTGCCGCGACTGGTGCTGCTGGTGGCCATCTCGAAGAGCTTGCCGTAGGTGGCCTCCTGGTTGGCGTACATTGGCTCTGGCGAGGAGCCGGAGTCGCCGTCTGGCTCTGGCTCTGGCACTGGCTCTGGCGCCGGTCCAGGCTCCGCTGAGTCGCCGTAGAAGTGCCAGGAGTCGCTGCGCTCGGGCTTGGGCGCACGCGCCTCCTCGGCGGCAATGCTGGCCGAGATTAGCAGCGACTCCTCGCGCTCGGCGGCGGCCGCGGCGCGATTCAACTCCTGCAGCTCCGCCGAGTCGACGTTGGGCCGACGCAGCTGAATGTTCTCATAGTTCTTGCGGCGCTTGTGGCGCGCCGGCGGCTGCACTGCGTCCAGCTGCTGCGACAGCCGCGGCGGCGGAAAGGCGGGCATGGGCAGCTCGTCGCTGGTCGAGTCGCCGCTGCTGGACACGCGCTGCGGCTGATGGCCTCGCAGCTGCACCAGCTGCGCCGCCTCCTGTGCCAGATGCTTGGCCAGCGGCGGCGGCGGCGCTGGACGCGAACGCAGCGCCTCATCGTAGCTGGGCGGCTTAGCCTTGTTGATCTTGGGCTTCGGCTTGGGCTTGGGCACTTCGTACTCCAGCTCAGTGCGCAGCTCCGGCAAGGCTTTCTCGGAGCCGCCGGCGCCGCCAATGCCGCCGATGCCGCTGAGATCCGTGTGGCCGCCACCGGCGACATTGCGATGCAACGGACTGCTGAACTGTATTGCATTAAAGACGTCCGTGTTGGGCATGGTGCGGCGTCGCTCCAGCTCCATTTGGTGCTCGAGCTCGGTCAGGGCTCCACTCTCCGTCGTCGCCTTGTCCCGCTTGCCGAGCGTAAAGTTTGAGCCGAAGCGTTTACCGGCGTGCCTCAGCCGACTGCCTGCGTCGGCGCCGAGGCTGCTCAGCGCCTCGGTGGAGCTCTTCAGATTCTTGTCCAGGCGCTTCTTGGCGCCCTTGGCCTTAAAGGCCACACGCTCGCCAATCGCCTCGCCGAGTAGCTTCGAGGTGTTGCCCAGCGAACGCAGCAAATTGCTGTGGGAAATTCAATCAAATGGAGAATTCGTTGTGTTATTCAGTGTGCTTAATTCCAGGTGCCCGGTCCAGTTGGGGTTAGTAGAAAGGAGCCACTAAATAACGGTTAGCGCCCACACAAAATTAATGCAAATATATATGTACATACATATGTATGCACATATAAAAATATTTATTAATCTTCAATATCCAAACGTTCGTTCCTGGCGACTTAGCGCCAACTGAACTTCTGCGCCAGGCAACAAACCCGAAATAAAACGCAACCGGAACGAAACGAAAACGAACGAAATGGAACGGAACGGAACTAAATAGAACGGAATGGTCGTTGATCTTGAAATGGCAACCAGGCGGGCGACTATTTTGGGACGCGCTCGACAGGAGCGTGATTAATGCGTCGGCGGAAGTCGAGGTTGCTCGAGTCACCAAGGAGCTCCATAAATAGATCGAATTGTGGGGCATCGGTGGCATTAAGGTAGATCAGCTGCAGCTGCCTGCAGCTACTTAAAAACAGATCGCTCTGAATCGTAAATTGGTTTGATGCTCCTCGAAAAGTTTCAGCTGACGCTGCTTTTCAGCGCCAACTGATCAAATCAATTGCGACCCAGTTGATCGCAAGGATCAAGCCGTGACATTAATAAGGGATATACATAAGTGGCTGAGGCCAAGATAACAACTTTTTGTTTTTGTTAGATTTTGTTAGCTCAAACATTAACATAAATTTTAAATAAACAGCTCCACGCTGATCTTTCTCATGAGTTCCTAAGAAATGCAAAGTTTGCATTCTGTTGCCAAAGTTTATTTTAAAATAGATCTATTATTCAACCCTTTTTGAAAATAGAAAACAAATCTAGTCAAGTTTTACTGATAGATATCCCGTGTCTGGGCACTCTATTCAAATTTTACGTTATTATTTAATTGTGATAATTTATGATATTTGATTGAATGTATATTTTAAAAAACATAATAAAAAATTGAATAATAGTGCAATTAGACAGAAATTGAAACACAAAGTTTCTGTCAAAGTGCTTGTTAGTTGATAAGAGGTTCAGTCGCGTAAACATTTCTTCTAAATACCTTATCGAAAGATTATTATAAAAAGGCAATTAACTTATGTTATGGGTTTGTAAACTGTGTTTGTAACTGTGTGTAACTGTTAGTTAATAGGGACTTAACATCAAGTTTATAAGGAAATGAGATACAGCCATGCGAATTTTGAATTCTGCTCCGAAATTATAGTAATCATTGAGATCTTTACATTTTCATTAATATTACAGAACAAAGCCCATAAAAAGTGCTTTGAATGATCTGACAGATCTTAAGTAAATGTTAAATAATTAAGTAACTAATCTTAAAGTAGTATTAAACAATTTACTGTGCTGTTTTTGTGTAGGTTTGTAGACTAGTTAATGGGTTTTCTGAGGTATCCAAAACTAGCTGTACAGATGTTTCGGGTTATGAAAATAGCCATGACCAAAATAATACCAGCTCTAGGGATTTCTTGTGGGATGATATTTATGTAATCCATTGGATTGTAGTTCGGTTAGCGTTTCTACGGAGTTAACCTGGCGCAATTCAAAAATAAACAAAATCCAAGTACCAACCAAATACGAGGGAGGTGCAATACTTAGTAAAAATCAAAATACAAAAGAGATCCAATAACAAATTGGAAAAAACCATTAGCAAATAAAAGTGAAAGACACCAAAAAGACGTAAGGAGATAAGAGTTAAGAGAGAAACAAATGTAAAGTTTACTTGTCATCGTCACAGCTCGCGGATAGCTCCGAGAGATCGGACGGGGCGGCGCCTTCCGCATCCGCCTCCGCCTCGGTCTCAGTGTCCGTTTCTGTTTCCGTTTCCGTTTCGGAATCGAAATCGCCGTCAAGGCCTTGCCCGCGACCTTGACGAGCGTACGGCTCTTGCTGGCCCTCGTCTACGTACCCAGGTGACGGCGACTTGAACTTGCCGCTCTGCGAGCTCTCGCTGCAGTCGAGCGACGCGTTGGAGGCGTAGCGCGAATCATTCTCGGGCTGCCCATTGGCGCCTCCGATGCTCGTCGTCGAGAACTCGCTGGAGATCGAGCAGCGCTCGGCCCGTCGCCGATCCGGCTCAGTGTTCAGCGGCTTCGATGGCACCTGCGGCGCTGCACGCAGCGTTAGCGGCGCCTGCTGCTCCTGCTCCGCCTCCTTCTCCTCCTCCTGGAGCAGCTCGGCGCGTGCCCGCTGCCTGGGCGCCGGCTGGGGTGTGGCATATAACGGCTCGACGGACACATTCTCATTAGCGTCCGGGCCGTAGATTGGCTGCTGGTCCGCACTGTGCTCCTGCAGGATCAGCTTGTTGTGGCTGCTCGCGGGCAGCTTCTTCTCCGCACAGCTGCCGTGCAGATTCTCAGCGTTAATGTTCAGCTTTTTGTTGGTGTTGTTGTTATTGTTGCTGCTGGAGTTAACATCGTTGTGTTTGTTGTTGTTGCTGCTGGTGCTGGTGCTGTTGCTGGTGCCGCTGCCGACATTGATCTCAATGTTCTCGTAGTTGGCCACCCGCATCTCTGGGTAGAGGCGACGCGGCGCCGGCACAGGACGCGTCTGCGTGCCCGCCTTCTCCATGGCCAAAGACTGAAAGCAAATTGGAGAGCGAGAAGATTTTCGCATAAGCATAAAATTGATGTGTATTTACAAAAGACAGAGAGTTAAGCAGGCGTTTATAAAATAAATTGTGAATATTGTATATAATACATCGATATCACCGATGAGCCACAGCTAAAAGCTATGCCAATTAAATCCAATTTTTATATCTTTATATTGTTCCGACATTAAATAAAAGAAAACAACCTTGAATCTTGTAATACGCTTCACTTAAAACAAAGCCGTTAACCGTAGCTAGTATAAGCATATAAAAACAAATAGAAAAACTATAGATAAGAATTATCAGTCAAATCAGTCAAACATTCAACTATTTACAGTTTCACTTTATACATATATGTACGTATTTATACATTGTAAAATTTATATAGTTTTGTATATGAAAATCAACGTCAACTTAATTTACTTTTTTTAAATTTCTTTTGCAATTCATTTTATATTTTATTCTAGAAATGAAGATAAAATAAACTGCAAACTAGAAAAACATTCCTTTAATTTGTTGAGCCCTTTAAACATATATTTAAGGGTTTAAGAAATGTCTAAAGCTATGTGTTCGTTAAAGTCAACTTAGGTAATACTATATAATGAGCCTGGGGTTTTTGGGTTTTCCTTTACCTACAGCTGGGCCATTCCCTATGGCAAATGGGATTAGATTTCGATTGCCTGCGTTAAGTCCAGGCAAATAATGCAGCGTTTACCTGTTGCATATAAAAGTTGCTGCTGATCCTTGGCAACGGCACATTTAACGCAGGCAGCTCAGTGCGACAGCATTCAACAAGTAGCAAAGACTAAGCAATCTTTAACATTAAACATTTGTTGTTCAACCTGCTCTTAAAGGAAACTGCACAGCGAGAACGATGGGGCCACAGCGAATGGAGACATCGAGGGGAGCGGGGACAGCTGGAGAAGAGCAGCAGCGCCCACGCACCCAGCGGCAGGCGACGGTCTACGACAAGGTGGAGCTGCTGCATCGTCTGCTGGTGGCACAGCAGCTGCAGCAACTGGAGCAGCGGCGGCTGCGGCGGCAGCGACTGGAGACGACTTCAACTTTGAGTTGAGCAATTAGACGTGCTGCTTATGCGCCAGTTTTAGCTCTTAAGTAGTTTAGGTTTTGCATATTTAAGTGGAAATTATCATAGAAAGAAATCTGACAAAGTGACCAATAAAGCTCGACAATTACGGCAAACGGCCGCAAAAACAAAATCCAAAAACGGCGACCACAAGAATTCACATTTATTAACGGCATGCCGAAGATTGCATACCCTCACTCTTCATTAAATACCCTTTCGATAATGGTAATAACAACAGCTTAAATGAGTACTATTACATTTTGTTACACATTTTCCAAAAGTTTGGGTCATCTGTTCAACTGTTTTGACTTAATTTGGTGAAGAATCCAATTGGCATTCAAGGGATATCAACATAAAGATTATAATACTATTTCAAAATGTTAATTTCAAAGTCTTGCAAAATGTTTTCACAAACAAGAAGACGGAAGTTGCAAAAGCCCAAGAGTATAGAAAAGAAACGGAAAAATAGAGAAAAACTAAATGCCAGACACGAGTTTCCTCTCGCTCCGCTTTGGCCAATTGGCTCAAATGACAATCGCCGTCGATGGACGATAGGCATCATTAATTGCCCATTAAGCTTTCACTTTCTTCTTTGTGTCTCTCTTTCACTTTGTATCTCGCTCTCTCTCTCTCTCTCTCTCTTACTCTCTCTCTATCATTTGCGCGAGCAAAAGAAGACGCTTTTATAATGGCACTATAGCTTGGTCAATTCACAAAGAAAGCCAAGTGCCAGTGGCCATTAAAATATATATATGTGTACTCACACGTACATATATATTCGAGAATATACTCGTGATCATTAGTCAGTTTGAATACACAATACAGCACAACTTTTTCATAGACCCAATTTTATTTATTTTAATATACATTTATACTACGCCTTATTTACAGTCGTGAAATGTAAGCTATTACTATTTAACTTATATTTTTACAAATCAAACCTTGACCATCTTAAATCTTACATTTGTTTCTAAGCAAGATTGGTAGAAACCAATAGAACCCATTAATAGACAGACTTGAAGGTAAATGAGTGGAATTGGTAGCACTGGCTACGGTTTAATTATTGCTTTGTTTTCGAAACACGCTTACGACACTCCAAAGTCAAACAGTTGGCCAGTTAAGTGGACTTAAAGTATGGGTTCGGTTCATGGACGGCCCCAAAGACGCCCCAACTCAACTGCAAGGTTTGATTAATTGTATTTTATTTCTCTGAGCTAAATATATATTATGTGCTTTTGGCATACACTGAAAAATGTTAACGACGATTAACAGTGGAACGTTGGCAGTTTGTTGTGTACTGTTAACAGTGCCACTTTAACATTGTAATGTTAACAGTTCGTTCATAAAGGGGAAGCAGGCGTAAATTCTCAACTTAACCCGTCAGCTAATCAAACAAAATGTTTTTATCACTGCATTCAGAGCTGCTTAGCTGCACTCTGCAGTTCCAGACTATATCTATATCTATTTCTATATCGTTTTCTTTGTTCACACAGGGGGAGTCATATAGATTAAAGAGATAACATGGCGGGCATTAAAGTTTATCAACACCTTTGGTCGCCATATGAAACGACCCGCTAATTCCCAGGGTATGCGCAATCATCAATTTTATAAAACTGAATTTGATTTCTGGCATTTAATTTCTGGATATCGCCGGCTTTGTCAGCAGTTCCCTGAACCCTGAACTGGCCCGGGCATAGGCAACCGGACAAGCAGCTCGTCATTTAGCGCAACTTGGGGCGATGTGATGGAGTTTGTATTGTTGTTGCTTAAGTGGGCTGCACTTCAAATGGAAGTTTCTCTGGGCAGCCAGCTCAATGATTTTGTTTACAATGTTTAATGCACTTGTTGTTATTGCCTTCCGCAGCATCTTGAATGAATGAATAAACTTGCACATGGCATTGCATCTGTTGAACGCGTGAATCATGGACTAGAGGAAGAGGGACCCACAACCCATCGCTTGACATCCTCATCAGCCATGAACCATTTCTAGGAACAGGCACACATCTCGTCAAATCTGTCTCATTTCGACCGCTTCGATTAAATACTGGCGGTTTGATGATTAATCGCAAAGCTGCATCGGGCAATTGTTTTACGTTCCAATGAATCAATGGGTATATATATATATATATATATATATATATGTACATATATGTATGTATATTGTATATGACGAAGCATATAAATAGACCTCATATCGAGTGGATCCATATACGTGTGTGTGTGTGCGTGTTTATGTGGTTACAATTATAGTTTGCGATAACAACAACGACAACGACAACGATATTGCGACAATTATAAATCATATATAAGGCATGAATGGGCAGCTTTTTTTGAAATTCATTAGCCATCTCCAAGTTGGGTAACCCAGCCACATTGTCCAGTACTCTATTGTGATAGATCAATATTTGAGCTCAAGCTCACAGTTCTACTTTTTGAGTTCTTCACATTTGTGCAATGAAACATCAAATTTCGCTTCCATTTGCGATGTCACATGTGAGGAAAGCTTATATCGAGTACAAGGTGCTTTGGACGAGACTCCCACAGAAAAGTGGCTCAAGATCATTTAGCGTCTGCAACTGTTTATTCAGGTATATATAGTACTGGGTGGAGCACTAAAGACAACAATTTAGCGACAAAAATATTTCCTTATCTTGCATTTATCTGGGGCAGCTGGAACACTAGAAAGTGGTTTGGCCAGAAGACTCTACGGTCGCGTAGCGGGAACATGTTTAGATGAATTAAACGTCATGCAAATAATTAAATGTGTTTGCATTTGTTCCAAATTAAAACATGTATAATATTTTGCAATTTTTTCGAAGCATGTGGCTGTATTTATAGCACGATGTTAGATAAGAAAGCAAAAAAGAAACAAATAAACTTATAAAAAATAAACAAAATTTAAGATAATATTCATAGTGAATAATTCTATACGCAAAATACTTCCAGCTGAACTTTCTTGCTGGTAGAATCAAGAAAAAGGACGAGCTATGAACAAAATCCGTCAAACATGAAAATCGGTTTAGATTTGGCAAAATAATTGGAGTTTGAGGTCCGTGAGGACTTTATATGGATTAAAAGAGTTTACATGTCAATTTTTCCCCGTTTTTCGCATGATTTTTGACAGATATATCATAAATACTTTAGAAGTGGATTTAAATACTAATTTTGATACCCACGATCCATTAAAAATAGTATCGGAAGATTCAAAATTTTTAAATTTTATGGCGGAAAAAATAATAAAAATTAAATAATGCAACTTTATATGTGGAACAAAGAAAGAGGAAAAAAATGATCAAAATGGTGTTAAACACGAAAATCGGTATACTTCTGGCAAAGTTTTTGCAGTTTGAAATTCGGGAGGATTATTTTATATGGATTTAGAAAGATTAAAAATCAACTTTTTTTAGTTTTATAATACAGAAAGAAAAGAAACAATTTATATAACTTCAAAATGCAAATTATTATAATATTATGATGATAATTCCTATACTCTTGTTTGCCCATGAGTTATTAAAAATCCTTTGATTTTTTGATCTGGCAGTGTTTTTGTATACTTGACCTTGCTACAGAAATACTTTTGCATCATTTCACTGCTGATTGTAGTTATATTTTCTTGAAGCTGTAAGGCGATAAGGTAGTCCAAAGTAAACTCTACAGATTGAGAGCTCGGCTATCAACTCGACATTCCCGGCAACAGGCGCTCAAAGAAAGAGAGATGAACTTCACAGCTGCTGTGGCTTATCAGCTGGCTATTTTAAGCACATGTCCCCTAGATGAAAATACTCCGAACAGAATTGGTAAAAGACAACTTCAATTTTTCACTCAAGCTGTGAATGGAAATCTTACTGAAATTAAAATAAACCAACTGCACGATTAAATGGTCAATTGTATATTTGTGTAAACTATTCTTGATATTTTCATATATATCAAATCATGAGTACTTATAAATGCATTCGATTGCATTTGCTACTTATCTGCTTTGCACATAGAAAAGTCTCATAGATTATGCCACTTAGTCATGTTTTGTTCAAATCACGCAGTTTCATATACATATATTAACAAACATTATTATTATTATGGCGGCTAATTGGGCATAGTTCCGCAACTGAAATGCGAATAGTATATTGGAACAGATTTTTCGTTGCTCACAACGACTTTCCAGTTAGACTGAGCTTAGTTAGGGGCTACCCCTTTTTTGTTATAGGGTGTCCAAAGATATTCTACGATCTGTGTGGGGGCAACGGCAAGTGAATCACTCGCCCTTCCATTTGATTGCTCTTGTTTACAGTTGTTGTTATTCTTTTCCATGGATTCGCTGTGCCCAATTGTGAATCATCGCATAGCTTTTAATTATATGTTCATATGTACACGTACACACATGGACACATGTATTTGCATGTGTGTATGTTAAAGCAGAGATACATCAATGCATAAACATACACAGCCAGCGCACAGAGTATTTACACAACTCTTGTTTATCTGCCGGCAAAATACGCTGATGCCGCAGGAGTTCAAGTTGCATTCCAGGCAACTGGATATGGATGTGAATGCGAACGTGTCCAAGAAAATGTTACAAGTCCTAACGCGGAGGGGACAACGGGGTAAGATAATCAATATATGTATGTATGTATGTATGTATATGCGCTGAGTTAGCACCACGCTCAAATGCAAAGAGAAATAATCACTGATCAGCACAACATTTAGTTTCCAATCTGTATATGAATGTTGTCGTATACATATGTATATTCTATGTGCACTTTTTTGTGAGAAATAATTAATTAATTTATATTTATATTTCTTGGAAATAATTACACTGCTATATTGCCCGTTTCTTAATCATGTTCACACATACATACATATGTACACATATGAATGGATGTGTGCACTTTTACATACATATGTAGATGCATACACATGAAAGAGTTGATCAATTAAGTTTTATTATTATTGCTGATAACTCTTATACTGTTATATTTTATATGCACTGCGGCACTGTAAACAGCTGGAAAACTTTTATATTATTTGTTCCGTTAACTTATTTGCATGTAACAATTAACTGAATTATATTGTTGCTGGTATAACAGAGCTATATTTAATACTTATACAATTGTTATACTGTTATATTTATATATTTCAAAAAATTGTATACTTTTATATACCACTGAAATACCATTGGAATCGCCAAAACAGCAAAATCAGAATTTTTTGCTTAACTTATGAAAAGCTCTCTTCAAGGAATATTAAAATAAGAATCGGAGAGTTGTTCCGGGTTATTTGCTGGTGATTATCGATACATTTGCCGCTCGCATCGAGCCAACGATTTCAAAGTGGTTCGACGACATTTTCAGGCGTAGACTTCAACGATTTTGATGTGATTTACGCACGCGCCTGTGCAGACAACATTTGAATGCATTCAATCCACGCTCAGCAGAGAATGATCAAGAGAGAGGGAGTAAGAGAGAGAGAGAGAGAGAGAGAGAGGGACGAGAGATTGAGGGGGCGCATGCGTTGCTTGATTAGCTGACAAAGAATTACAAAGCTGATATGTAACCACATACATGCACACATACAAATAAGTAGACATTTGTAAAGTGTAAGTGAATGCGTGTGCAAGAGAGTGTGTACAACAGTGTGTTTGTGTGCGTGTGTGTGTATGTATTTCTACACGCTGTTCATTTGAACGTGTCGCGCGAATGGTGGTGACCCATCTGGTTTTTGGGCTTGTCAGCCAGTTGCCATTGTTGTTGTTGTCTGCAATTGTGGAGCTGGATGTGCTTTGTTTGCGCGACAAGTTGAAATGTTGAGTGAGTCGCGATCTGGCATCGTTCAGCGCAACAAAGTGACAAGTTTCCAGTGTGCTTTGTCCACATGCATATACACTCATATACCCTGTCGAAATGTTGCTCAAAGGCAAGACTGAATAACCAGATTGTGGCATAGAAAAGATACTATTTTCCCCTACGTACTAAAGGCACTTTCGCTGTCAACCTGACTTTTGCAAGAATCTTTTTAATGTTCAACCTATTGTCAATTAATTTGCTCGATGCGCAGAAACTTTCAGTACATGTAATGATGCAACTAAATAAGCCATACGAGTAGTAAACGATAATAACTAGATAAATATACATATTTGTGGTTATCATTAGATGCGGCAAATAAGTGCACAGTGATTTATTATGTACCGTTTTGATTAACAATATCCATAAACGATTATCAAAGTGCGTGCGCAAATCACGTTGACATTTCCCCAAGGGGCAGCTAGAGCAATTTGGCTCAGCAACATAATATATGTATATGTAAATGTATAGGCATATGTATATAAAGTATACGTATGCACATATGTATATATGTTTTGTTTTACATGTATAGGAATATTGAATGTGTGTCAGTCGCAGCAGCAGCAAACTTAATATGTTTATAATTGTTTAAATTGCCAAACAATTAAAAAAGCGCTAAAAAATACCGCGTACACACAAACAACAAAAACCAACCAAAACAGCAAAAACAAGAATGGGAAAACGAATGCGAATTATGCCCCATGGCCAAAGCGTGTCAGCAGCGGCGCCTGCTGTGTCCCATTTAGCGGCAACAGGTGGACACTGTGCGACCAATAGATGCCCACTGTGGGTTGGAGTGACAGAGAGGCGGCGAGTGCTTACGGATGACACCGTTTAAGTTTGCCTTTTCGCCAGCTCTCTTTATCTCTATCTCTTTCGCTCTCTCTCTCCCTGTCACTCAGTTGCCCTGCTATTACCTCTTTGTATTTTGCTATGTGTCTGCTGAATTGGAGCGATAAGCAGTTATAACTAGGCAAAAAACAACAATTTGTGCTAAAATGATAATGCTATAACAACAACAAGACGCATGTGCGTCTGTGTGTGTATACGTGCATGTGAATGCAGCAACTGCGTGTGAAGCGTAAAACGAAACTGGCTGTGAGAGTCACAGAGAAATGTTTGCTGGAATGCGCTGAGCTGAGCGCTTTTGCCTGTTAAGCAACTGTTAAAAGTTAGATAATGTTGTTGATTTCCAGACACATAACATAAAATCCGCACACAAATAAGCACACACACACATGCAGACAACAATGCAGTTTTTGGGCGTGTATTGTTTGTCAAAGATGCAGGCGCACGCTCAAAGGTAAAGAGAGCAAGAGCGAGAGAGACAGAGAGAGCCTGCTGGTTTCTTATACTACTATTGTCATTGTGTTTTGTTATTGTTTTCGACACGCACTCAGATGCTGTGTAAGTATGTACATATATTAACAATTTATGCAAATTAACCCAAAACCAGAAAGAAGCAAAGAAAAAACAAAACAAAACTTTTACCTTTCGCTTTTGTCGCTGGCCAGCTGTAAATTTCTATGCAATTATGCGAAAATTGTGTCGCTGTTTTGTCTGCTGACGCTGGCCCACATTTAACACAAAACTGTTCAACCTGTGCACCACACACAAACACACACGCGCACACACATGAAAAAAAGACGTTAGCTGCATTCGTTGCCTACGCGCAACTGCAACGGCGACGACGATAATCGCGATTTCTTGGCCACATTTGTGGCAATCAATTGACGACGCGAGCCCAGAAGTTCAAACCACACTGATTATGTTCCTCGTATGTTTCGGTTATCGTTTAGTTTGTTTCGTTATGTTTTGTTTCGTTTAGTTGTTGCTCTTGATTTTGTTTTTGCTGGCTGGACACTTTATTTATTTATGATTGGCGCTCGCTCTTTCGCATGCGGGAACGGCCCGGAGTCGAATGATTCATTTCCATGGCCCATGAACGCTAGCGCAGCGCTTTTATCACGACCAGCAGCAGGTCGGCCGCTTGCCCCGTTCCGCCCTTCACACGAAAAATGCCTGCTAAATGAGTCGCGATCTAGCGATCGTAGTGGAAATATGGAAATAGATTTGGTCACTTTGTCTGGCTGACGCTGACCGGCAGGCGACAGCAGAAACAACAACAAGCAAAGCAAACAGAAAAACAAGAAAACAACAATAATAAAAATAAGCACGCACGAATCCGCACTTCACACTTGACACAGTCGCTCTCTCACAATGAACGCGCAGCGACGAGTTTATCGGTCAGTTGGAATCGCGGCAATAGTGAGACATAACAGCAAACAACTTGTTGGCTGTCCATTCTACATATGATTTACTGTTGCGTTGTGGTTGTTTCTTGTGTTTAATGTTCATGTAGTTTTAGTTTGCTGCTAAGGTAGCGTATCATGTTAAGTTGGCTGCTCCAATGATCTGTTAATACTCAAAACGATCTGTTAGCTTACTGTAAAAGCTACAACTGATCGCGAATAGCTATGTTAAGGCATACATGATATGCTAAGTTTCCTTTGTTGATATTTTATTGCAACTATTTATTATTATTTTTACGGGAATACGAACGATCACGACGCATATGTATTTGCATTTGGTAACTACAATTATGAAAAGTATATATATTTGGCATATTTAAGTATTTATCGTATGTATTATGATATACAAAGCCTGTTATGGCTACAATATCAGCATGAGTCAATGCAGTTGTTAATTTTAATCAAAAAGTTTACATTTTGGCACATTTAAGCATATTTCATTTGTAGTAATATATTCTGTTTTGGCTAAGTGTAAATTCAATTCACTTAAAAGTGCCCGCGTACCTTTGGGCGATAAATGGCAAAGTTAATAATCTATCGATATATGAACACTCAAAAATACAGTTGGCAACGCGGCTAGCGCGCCAATTCTGCACCCACGCTAAGTTGGCTGCTGCTGCGTCGCACATGAAGTGAGCCGCATAACGCTACTGTTCCCACTTGAAGTTGGCTGCGAACGCTTTGTTGCGCTGTCACCACTATTTGGGCGCCAGTGCTGCCAATGTGCGTGCGCCTGTGGCACGCATTTAGCGCAGCCAATACGTGTGGGCGTTGCGCGCGGCAAGCATCCACAGCTGCCATTGGCTGACCGCTGCCGCACCCGTTGCGCTGCGCAAACGCTCCACAAATGACGTCGGCCATTTGGCCACGCCCCCGCCGCCCCACCCAGCGCTGGCCCCGTCGCAGCCGACGTCGCAGCTGGCGCCGCTGCTGTCGCTACCCCATTTTGCAAGAGCCTCTCTTGCTGCCTGCGTGTGTGTGTGTGTGTGAGAGTGTCTGTATGTGTGTGTGTGTGTGTGTGTGTGTTGGCTTGTTTGCCCGTTTGTTTTTGCTCCGTTTGGCGTATAAGTGATGAGTCAATTAACCCAACATTCCTCGAGGCCACATATTGCTTTAATTAAACAGTCAAACAAAATTGCAGCAGCAGCAGCAGCGCACTACATTTTTCTGCTTTTGCTGCAGTTGCTGCTGCTGCTGCTGCTGTTTCTAGTTGTGACTTTTGTTGCTGCTGCTTTTCTGGACTTTAAATGAAAAACACAACCGCAGCGACAACTTAAATGGCAAACAAATATTTGCATTTATTGCCAACACACACACACAGGCGCAACCTTGACAGACCCACAACAACAACAACAACAACAACACAAAAAGCTGCGTCTCTTAATTAAACTTTAATTACTTGTAATTAATAATGTTGATTTAAGCTGCCAAACCATTTTTTCGCTTTGTTTTGTTGCCTCTCTCTCTCTCTTTCTCTCTCTTTCTCTCACTCACTCACTTACTCATTTGCATTTGTGCAATTTCCATCCAGCTTTTCACAAACACACACACACACACACGCTGTGTGTGTTTTTATTGCCTGTTTTGCGGGGCAGGCGAGCTTTTCTTTTATTTAAAATGCACCTTTCCCTGGAAAACTGCGGTGTTTTTGAATGGGTTCCATGAAAAACAGCGACTACTTGTAATTTTCATATTAAATATGAACAAACACGAGGGTCGCTCCATAAATACGCGTGTTTTGCTTAGCACATTTTTCAATTATTATTAAATGTGAAACGTTGCCATTTCATCCTTAAAATAAGTTAACTTAGTCTAAACATTTTTAAAAGTTGACAATTCTTAAGCCACCCTCGCATTTAGTTTTTTTAAGTGAAAAAAGTGTAAAATGTTTTATTTTAGTTGTGAATTAATTATTGCTTTATTTACATGTACTATTTATAGACATACTTTATAAGAATTAGCAACAACAACAACTATATTTAAAGTTTCAGGAATTAATTCTCTCCTTAAATTATTTTTGCCAGCTTTAATCAAAAGTTAAATAGAGTATTTATTTGGCTGCTCTTAATATTCGCTTTTGTGCTTGAAGAGCTTTAAGTAAATATTATGAATATTATGCAAATTATTTGAAAATCCTTTTGTACGCTTAGTACAATAAAAAATGCCGCTCAACGATTGCAAATTGAATAAGCCACTGGAAAGTGCCGTTAGACAGTTAGCTGTAAAATTAGCTGGCCAATTGCAAAAATACACATTTTGTTGTGTAATTTTGAATTTGATTTCCAAATTATTTGTTCTTTTAATGAGCATCGAAAGAAACACATTTTTTATATATATTTTATGCGGTTGAAAAACTATTTATTTTGTATATTTAATTAAACAAATTTTTTTTGGTGAACACATTTTGAATTTATAATATCAATATCATTAACGTGAATTTTCCTTGTGAATAATTGTATTGTGTGTTTTTCTATGGTGAATTTAAGCTTTTCCTTCAGCGGCGAATGAGGCAACGAGGAAGGGAAAGGGGGCAAAGCAATGGGAAAAGTGCATTCAAGAGCAGTTGCAACAATGATGAAGGCAAAGGGGCGACTCTCGGGTTCATTATTGGGGATCAGAGTAAAAACACAAACACAAACATAAGCCAAGCAATTTGCCTGATGATTGCCGGACAATGGCTATGAAAAATGGAAAATGGAAAATGAATGCGTTGGCCAGTGCAAATGGTTAGCCAGAGGAAAACCAAAGCGGCCCCATGCAAATTGCAGCAATTGAAAAGAAAATGAAAATGAAAATATAACAAAACAAAACAATACAAAACCGAATGCAACTGAATATAACACAGCAAAAAGTACAAAGGAAATGCAAACAAAACCGAAACACATCAAACCAAGCTGAGCCCGGGGATTCGAGAGTTCAGTTGAGTGCGATTGCAGATTGGCCAGGACGAAAACAAGGATGCGCATGTGGATGCGAATGCGAATGCGAATGCGAATGTGAATGCGGTCGAGATTGAGATTGGGCTGCCCCGTTTGACAATGAGCAAAATGTGAACAATGACCGAAAACTGCAAACAAATTTTGCATGCAAAACGCAACAAACAGCTCACAAAACAAGTGAGACAGAGAGAGAGAGAGAGAGAGTGAGAGAGCGGGTGTAGAACGAAAGGAGTCTGCTGCAGGCAAATCACTCAAAGGACTTCCACTTGAATGTTTTCCAAGACAATTGAGAAAATAAAAAAAAAATCACGCACAAAAACAAGAGCAGGAAAAACATTTGCTGACAACTATAGAAAAAGCATTGGGAAAATCTAAGTTGCCTCATTTTGCTGGTGATGAAGCTGCGCCATACACCGAGAGAAAAATGCGTGTAAGACATTTCTTAATTCACTTTAAACTAAATAAATACTAATAAAGTAAAAAGATGCAACTTATAATTTTCTTTGAATGTTTATTTTTGTTTTCTTTCTTCGTTTTTTTTTTTTCAGTGCAGCCGCTGCACCTTAAGCCCACAGACAAACAACGTCGTCCTGAAGGATGCGACTGCTGCCGCATCCCTATTCGATTCTCCCATTTGCGGGCTGAGCCGGCACACTTGATCGACTTCTGACTTTGCCGTGCAATTTACCGATACCCTGGAAAATACACACATGCACACATAAATAAATATGCTCAATTGTTGAAGTAGCCGCCTGAATGGGCTTCAGCCATATTTGATCTGTGCTCCTCGCGGATACAGATACTTGATACAAATCGAAAGCGATGGCCCGGAAACGTCGAGTTGCCGCCAAGGATCGCATTGAGTTTGCCTAATTGCAAATTGGCGGAAAATTCCCCAGCTCGCTGCCGGAAAAGTGAAAACGATGTTAATTCCGAAGCCAAGAAATCAATTGGCCCCCGAGATCAAAGCCGCAGATTGACTGAGAAATCAAATTGAATCCAAACAGGAAACGATAGATAAAAACATGGCTATAATAGATATATGTATGTATGTATGTATGTTTATGGTAAGGGAAACTTAAATGCACACAGGGATAATAATATTGCTTCTTATTCATATATTTATTACCTTATATAAAGTTACAGATGTTAGAATTAAATTGATTATATAGCTTTAAATATTGTGCTTAATAGCTTATAAATATATTATATATTATTATATTATTATATTATTATATATATAACAAAAATTCTATTTATACACTACTTATACTTATACAATTTATAAAAGTAATTTTTTAGAATGATCTGGATTTGTACAAGAATGAAAATCCATAAGAATAAAGGTTAAAATCATTTGTGGTTAATTTGTTTATAATTGGCTATTAATTTAAGTAACACTTATTTGATTTTTTTTGTGTTTTTTTTTGCTTACATTATGCATATTTTGCTTTTACAGTAAAATTTTCTCTTTATTATTTCATATTTTATTTGTTATTTTATTTTATTTTAAAACCAAACTTAAGTGCATTATTTTTTCCAAACATTCGAAACTTGGCTAAGGAATTTGTCGAAGCCTTGGTCCTTATTGATAAAAATATAAATATGTTTTACTTGTGCTAAAGGAAGGCCGAAAGGAATGTTTGAAAGTCTTAAATAAATGTAATAGAAAAATGATAAAAAGTGCAATTAATTATATGAATTAATTTATAATTTGTAAAATAATATTTCACAATAAAAATAAATTATACTATAATATATAGACTCCTACTAATTATGTGTTTATTTTTTGTTAGTGAACTTTCCGAGTCTCTCCTTTAATAATTGTATTGGGTTAGGCGAAGAGGCGACTTGGCAACGAGTTGGTCGCTCTTGTCCAGGTTGTCCTCGTTGGCGAGGATGTCTTTCCGGTGCAAACATTGCTCATTTCCGTGCAATCGGCCAATCTGGCCAAATCATTGGGCACGCATGTGCGAGCACGGGCCCATGGCCGGAACTCATTTTCCATGGGTAATACATTGTATATGTCTGTATCCATTTGTTGTTGTTTTTTGCACGTCCTGCGCCGCCCGCGTCGAATCGTCCAGATTTCGACTGCGGCATCAAATTGGGCAAGGAAATGCGAATGCGAATTGGAACAGGAACGGGAACGGGAACGGGAAGGGGAAGGGGAAGGGGACAACGCGAACGGGAACGTAACTATTTTTTATGCCTGGGCGACTTCCTCTGTTCCTTCGTTGCCTGCCTCTCGTTTTTTTTTATTTTGTTTTTTGTTTTTTTTTTTTTTTATGAGCAACTATAATTGTTTTGGCTAAGGACGTGCACGAGGACGAGGACGCGGACGAGGACGCGGACGCGAGACGACGACAGTCAGTCTGCCAGGGCGGCCATCATTTGGGATTAGTGTGCGTGAGTGTGTGTTGACCTTTTGCATCTGCCAGAGGTCGAAACAGTGGCCAGGCCGCAAAGAGGGGACATGGCCAGGTCCAGGCTCAGGGCCAGGGGCAGGGCCAGGGGCAGGGGGCATCCGTATGGGCCAGGAAGCCGTGCTCGTTATGGAGTCACGCTCATTGCTGCTCATATATAAATTAAGATCCCTAAATGCTGACAAAGGGCACTAATTCAATGGCAATAAAACGGATATTAAACACACATCGAACTGGCTACCGACTGGACGCAGCCCAATTGAGTGTGTGTGTGTGTGTGTTTGTGTGTGTGTGTGTGGGGGCGGGGGACACCCCATGATCTCGAACTTCATCATGATCAGCATCTTTATGACGATGATCGAAATGCGAAGCTGGTCTGCATTAATGAATCGAAAAGTAAAAAAATAAAAATGAATATCTTTTGGTTTTTCTTTTGATTCTTTATGAAAGAGGAAAATGTTGAAAGAAATCATAGATACGGCGAAAGTTCGTCGCCGTCTGTTTTACTAATTCATTTTTCTAATTTCCACATTTCACAGATAACAACGGTCCACGTCTCGCGGGGCGTGGCCGAGGGGAAAATGTGCCGGACACAAATACCAATTTCAATACCAATTTCAATACCAATTCCAATTCCAATTCCAATTCATTTTGTGTGATAATTTATGTGCCGCTGTCAGGTCAAACAATTGCGCGACTGCAACTGGTCTTCAAATGCGGCTTGAGTCAGTTGCCGCTGCTGCGGCTGCGATGTCAAAGGTCACTCGGGTCAGTCGCTCAGGTGCAGCGCAGGTCGCATCATAAATTAACAATTACCAACCAATTATTGGTCACAACAATGCGACAGGAAACAGCGTCGCATTCAGCAGCAGCAACAATTGCAGCAGCATCAACTGTGCTGCGGTTTCTTGCAGTTGAACCCAACTCGAGCAGCCACTGACCGGATGCGTGCCGAGTCCAACTTGGAAGGTGGTCCCACCTCGGCCAACTTGCAACCCCGTTGCAGGTGCAGCTGCCCATTTGAGTTCCTGTTTCCTTTTTTATTAATTCACGAATCTCAATTCGAGCTCTTCTTATATTATGATCTATTAATCAATTATTTCGATAGAAAACATTTTGTTTGGGTTTTTCGTAAATTTGTTAAATTACTTTTACGTAAAAATAATTTTAATTGCCAAACTTTCGAATTAACTACAAAGACGAACACTTTAACAGTTAATTAGCTGTTGTTTTTCTGGTTAACAATGCGAAGGATTCGATTGAATTGACAATTGTTTCAAGTACAACGGATTAAAGGACATCCGAAGGTAAAGCCAAAAATCTGCTCGACGGCATTCGGTGGGTGCGGCTGGGGGCGGGGGCGGGGGCGGGGTCAGGGGTGGTGGCATTTGGGAAAGTTCCATGTCGAGTGCTGTGTGAGCCGTTTGTAATCCGCTGCGCCGCAGATATTTAATATTAGGCAAATCATTTAACAAATCGTTGACATTGGACACAAATAAATTTCCCAGCACGTCAAATCAATCAAACGATTGGAAAAGCGACATCAAAGCCAAAGACCACCCCAGGAGCGCCCTGAGCGAACCTTGTTCGTCAGTGGAGTTGAAAGTTTGGGGCTTTAGGGTAGAAGACGAACACCAGAGAACTGCAACCGGTCCCTGGTACCGGCCAGTCTGGAAGTGTTGCTGCACTTGGATGTGAGTGTGTGTGTGTGTGTGTGTGTGTGGATGCCACGCTGTGCCGCTTATTAATGACACACAATTTTTGTATCATTTACGGGTCACAATAATGCTCCGATCCGCTCCAGGCCGCCGTCCCCCTCCCCCCCCCTCCCTCTCCCCCCCATCACTTGGGGCGTTGCACAGAAGCGCATTCTTAAGCTCTCGCACAGCTGCTGCGACTGTTACTGCTGCTGCGACTGTTACTGCGACTGCTGCTGCTGCTGCTGGACAGTGGCCAGCTTCGATAATTTATTATGCGAGAAATCTTATTCACGTGACTTATTTGCTTCTGAATGCCAACGCGCAACGCGACGATCGTCGAGCCACACAGGAATCAGAACAACATGGAGGCCCCAGAATCGGACTCAGGTTGAGGCTTAGGCTCGACCAGTTGGCCAGTTGCCCAACACGATGACTCATCTCCACATAGAAAGAGCGAGACAGATAGAAAGAGAAAGAGAGAGAGAGAGGCAGCAACATTTGGCTGTGATTTGGCGGTGCCTTGATGTGGGTCCCAAGCTTAACCAGCACAAATACAAAAAAATACAGAAAACACACCTAGCGAATTGTGCCAGCTTCTCAGCAGGTCTGACAATTCATTTGGCTCTACAAAATGCCCTCACCCAAAAGCAACATGAATTTAATAAAAAATAATTATTTGCATTTGAAACTTTTTCATTTTCCTTAGAAATGTTTTTAACTGAAAATTTTGAATTCGATTTCATTTTACAGATTTAAGCACATATTTTTTTTTTATTTATATAGGGTATAGCTTAGTGCGTTGTTATTGAGTTTTGGCTTTAGTGAAACGCATTTGCTTTGCTTTTTATTTTTGCTTAATTTATTTTCATTTGGGCCGCGTGCGATTTTTATGCTCATTTTTGTCGAAGACATTTAATGATCGCATATAATTCGAGAATGCAAAAAGGCGACTCTGCATCGGCATTGGCCCCTGGTATTGGTATTGGCCCCTGGACGCTGGGCTGCCCTTCGCCTGGCCCATTTCGCGTCATCGGCCGTGTCGTTGCTGCAGTTGCTCATAATTTTATGGGAGCTGCTTTGGGGCCCCAGCAAATACACTGGCAAAATTTATGCACATTCCGGCCGCCTGCCGCTTGCGCTACATTCAGTTGTTGTTGTTGTTGTTGTTGGCGCGACAACAACAAAGACAATTTGCATACCAAAAGGTGCAAGGACGGGCAACAGGCAACAACACTAAAAAGGAGCCGCTCGCGCTGTTGGAGCTCTTAACAAATTTGTTCAGCCAACACGCCCAAAACAGGCCGGCCTACAGATCCCAGCCACAATGATCCCCACCGACTAATTACGGGCGCGTGCAAGGGTCGTCCAGATTTTGCTTTGCTTCGGTTCGGTTTGGTTCGGTTCGGTTTTGGATTTTTGGATTTTTGGTTTCGGTTTCGGTTTCGGTTTTGGGTTGCTTCGATCTGTTTCGTTACGCTTCTGGTTTTTGGTTTCTTTTCACTGCGCTGCGGTGACAACATGAAAGGCGCAACATCTGAAAGCCAATGCCGCAAAACAGCTAACACGTAACAACAATAACAACGGCAACTCTTCGGGTCAATCAGCCAGCGCAGGTTACTACAAGCCGCTAGGTGTGGCTGCGTCCACAGTCCACAGTCCACAATCCACAGTCCACAATCCACACTCTAAATCAAAATTAGCTGACTGTGGGCGTGGCAAGTGCGAGAAACTGTTTGTCAAGAAATAGAAAACTCTTTCCTTTCATGTTAACTAAACTACTTTAATTGTACATAGAAAAGAAACTTAAGCTAATTAATATTGCACACACAAATTTATTCTGCAGATTAAAAGAGTTTTTTCTTTATCTTTAAATTAATATTAAGGAAACAAATTTCGTTCTGGTTTTTAGCTTATTTAGTTAGCTAAATAAAATAGAAAAATTTCAAAGATTTACTGAATGCAATAAAAGTTATATAAAACATATACAAATTTACTAAAATTTTGTTGGACATGTAAAAAGCACAAATTCAAAAATGAACCTATTTTAATTAAATTATTGCATATTTTATATATTTTTTTTATTTTTTAATTTATACACAGCATTTTGGACTCATATTTTATATTGATATTTATATATTACAAATTAATATCTATATAATTTTAAGTCTAAAGTCAATTTAAAAGCTTTTATTAGCCGCACAGAATTTTCGCCTGTTAAGTATTTTATTTAAACTTAAGTCAAGTTAAGTTGCATATAAACAAAAATAAAATTGTCAGGACATACTTCGTATAAAGGGTTATTTTGAGTTAATTTGAAGGACGCATATTTAATAGAATATATACTTATTATTTGTTTAATTGTTACATAATAATTAAGCATATTCCATTGAACAAATATACATTTAATAAAATGTATTAAGGTTAATTAAAAAAAGGGTTTATTTTCGTATATAAAAAAAAGAAATTAAATTATTTTTTCATATAAATTGATTGATATAAACTTGACCCTAAACTAAACATTTGATTCGAAAGCTTTTCATATACAAATTCAAATGTACATACATGTTTATCTATATAAATTTAAGTCAAAAGCTTAGCTTTAGTTAAGTTGAATTGAAACTCATTTTTGTTGGTAGTGCTCATAGCGGATTAAGGGTTCCGGGAAAATGTATTTAAAGGATGCATATTTATAGAAATGTATCATAAACTGAACATTTGACTTAAAAGTTTTTCATAAACATTTCTTTATAATTTTATTTCTAAAGCTTAACTAAAGTTAAATTGTATTTAAACATAAAGCGGATAAAGGATTCTACTGAAATTTGATTTGAAGGATGCATATTGAATGGACTACATACATATGTATATAAAACATTGTATTTGAATTAAATTAGAGGTAAGTCCAGGTACGCTGGAAAGCTGAAGTAGACTAAGAATAAAAATGTTGTATTTGTATCTTATATAATGGAGTTTAATACCTATTTAAATATGCCTTAAATAAAAACATAAGTGGCGAATTTCCCCTTTATTTGTAACGTATTATAAAAATATTTGTGATATGCTTTTATTTTTTTATTTTATATTAGCAATTAATTTGGCTTCCTTCCGTTTGGCCCCGGATGATCTTTGACCTCGAAGGTGTCGCAATTATGCAAAGGCGTTGCCCAAAACAAGGTCGCAGTGTTCGCACAATACCAAACGCCCAAAGGACGATTGCAATCGAGGTGCCTTTGTTATCCTTATTCTTAGCTGCTGAAGGAAATTCGACCCTCTCCGGCGCCCGAAAGTGCGCTACGGAAAATCGCAGCGCGGGCAGCTGTCAAATGCAATTGAAGCATTTTCAACAATTGAACAAATCAGCTAAGAATATATTCTGTTGAAATATGAAACATATATAAATGCCATATGCTTGTGTGTGTGTGTGTGTGTGTATGTGTGTGTGTTTTGTGTGTGCTTATGGAAAATCAAAGGGCCAATGCACAATCCATCTCAATATGCCAATGTTGCTTTCAACGGGCGCATTGTTTGGACATCAAACCCAGAGCCCGGGTGCTCTAAGTAGCCTGAGAGAGCAACACCAACAACGCCAACAACAAGACTCAAAACGAGGTAGAGCCACAATCAGAGCCAGACTCTGAGGTCGAGGTAGACTGCCAGTCGCCGTTGCCTTATAGCCAGAATAGCCAGCACAGCCAGAATAGCCAGAATAGCCAGAATCGAAGGCAGCGGCCGAGACCCAATTTCGATTCGAAGTTGTTGCAGCTAAAAAGAAGGATTATCCCGGCAATGATCAATATTGTAAGAATGAAGACATACTATCAATATGGGCACGTTGTCTATGCATGTGCATACAGTAGGCCAATTCACACACACACACACACACACGCGCAGAGAAGCGTTGGCGTTGGCGGCTTCGGCTCAGACTTGAAAACAACTTGTAGACGAAAAACAGGGCTCAAGAAATTGAAAGGTTAAGCAAAACAAAGCCAGGAACGAGGGATTGAAAAGGAGAAGGAGAAGGAAAAAAAATGTATAAAAAGCAGTAGGAAAAGGGAAAGGCAACGGGATTGGGATTGAGAATGGGAATGGGAATGGGAATGGGAATGGTTTAGTTTAGAAAGAGGCCCGACAGGGACAGGGATAGGGATAGGGACAGGGAGAAGGCAGAGGGACCGTGTGACTGGCGGGCAAGTCGAGCATGAAAGAAAGTAAAAATCAATTTGAACTCGAGCAAAACAATTACTTTCTCATATGCGTGGGCAACTTGTAAATTTGGTTGTCTTCAATCCGCACGTAAATAGTGTCAATCAAAAAGGTTGCACAACAGCAACAACAACAACAACAACAACAACAACGGGAGACGTCGCTGCAGATAAGCCCAGGGTATATCAAGAAACCGTTGCACCATCTCCATCTCTTCCCCTCTCTCTCTGTCTTTCTCTTTCTCTTTCGCTGTATTGCATTCCTGGAACCGGTGTTTCGATGGTTCTCTTCAATCATTGTAACCATTGTTGGCAACTTGTTTGGGAAATTTTTCCATGTGTGTTTTTTTATTTACTTGGTTTTGATTTTTTTTTCATCTGATTTTTGGGCTTGAACTTTTTTCCGAATGTGGGCTTAACGTTTACAGTACGCCTCGTCAGCTCGCTGCCATTGTTGGTGTTGTCAATGTTTTGTCAGCAATCGCCCAATAAGCCCGGCCAGAGATCAAAACTATTCAGCAGCTTGCAACGATTTTGATTGACGCCGCGCATTGTTGTTGGAAAGTATAAGCCAAACACACACAAACATAAACTTACACACACACGCACACGCACACCTGTCCAGCTGTGCTTTAGAGCCTGGTTTTAGGGCACACCACGTCCTTCAAGTGCACAAAAGTCCTTTAAGATAAACTCAATTGGGGCTTTTTTAAATAATTAATTGTTATACTTATTCACTTCAGCCCATAATAATAATAAACTTGTAAAACAATTCGTATTTAAATGTAAGATTTTAAGTTAAAAAGGTTTTAGCTGAGAAACTTGTATTGTTTTTTTTTATAGAATTAATTTTTTATTTTCGTTCAATAAAAGTTTTTTACAAATTAAATATTAATTTGTGTTTAGTTTGAGCTATTTTTAACTTTAACTTGAATTGTGTACGATTTATTTATTTATGTTATTTAATGTAAGCGAAGAAATGCAAAACTATTCAATTTTTTCAATGTTAAGTTTAGAAGCATGGAAGGGGCACTTAAACAGACTTAAAAGTGTTGCAATTGCAATTTGACTTAAGGCTTAATTAAAATGATGGTCTTCAGTTGAGGTGGAAGCTCAGCCTAATATTGAATTTGATTCATCAGCTTTGCCAATTGTATAGAGCAGAATAGAGGTTTATATAAATGCATATTGTCTGTACATCTAATTAGAGGTTATCTGCTGGACGTTCAATAAAAAGGATGGGCCGCAGCGGGAGGCCAAAGGGGCGAACAACGTGCACAATATCGGAAGAGTTCCCCCCCCCCCCCCCCCCCCCCCCCGCCCTCCCTCCCACTTCCACAACCCCCACAGTTAGGGTCGCCACATTTGCTGTGGTGCATTTAATTAATGCAATTAACTGAGGGGAAAACCAAACAGATCTGTTGTGAGGCGGCAGGCAGCGCACTATGCTGGCCATAAACTTTTGCGGCCACATGCAACAACAGCAACAACAACAGCAACAACAACAACAAAGTGTGGCACACGGTGGCAATGGCTGCGCAGCTGGCGTTGGCGTTGGCGTTGGAGTTGGCGTTGGGCCTCGCCTCCAATGCCACCGTGGGCCTCACCCTCTTTAATCACCGCCATAAGATTGTCCATAAAACGCGCCCAGAAAACAACAACAACAACAACAGCAGCAGCAACAGCAGCAACAATGCAGCCGTTGCAGGTTCCCAATCGGGCAGACAAACAAAAAAATAAAAATAAAATGAAAAGAAAAGAAAAGAAAACAAAACAAGACACAGCTTGGAGAGCTCCAAGAGCTCCAAGCTCTGCTCCGCTGGTCAGTTCCTCGCGCACGAATCGGTAGCCTAATCCCCTGTTGTACGACTAATAACATTGTTACGATTAATGCTTCTTTTTTGTTGCTGCTGCTGCTGCTGCTGTTGTATATTTTTTCGATTTTTGTGCTGCTGCCTTTTATTTATTTATGCTCTCGCATGGTGCCTTCTGCCATAGCTTTTCTTATACGAATTGCTCAGCATTGGCTGTGGCAGGCCCCAGCTCCAGCTCCGGCCCCTGCCCCATGGGGCAATGCAGCTACCGTTGCTGCCTCAGAATCAAGTTTCGTTAAGTGAACTCAAAGATGCTCTCGGCCTTTGCCGCGAGACTTTGCGACGCAGTTGTTGTTCTTGTGTGCGTGTGTGTGTGTATTGTTTTTTTTTTTTTTATATCTTGAAAAGAATTCGTTTGATATTAGCGCGCTGGATCGCGCTTGCGCTGCTTCATATATCAAAAATTATTATGACGATTTTATGCGTTCGAAATGTCGTCTCATTATTAAACAAAAAGCCCAAAGCAAAGCAAAATACAGAAAGAAGGCAGACAAAACATATGCATATATACATATACATACATATATATATATATGTATATATGCTTGCATATAAAAAATAAATAAAAATACTGAACGACAGCAGAGTTTTGTAGTCGCAGTGAAGATCTTTGGATTTGAACATCTTTTGTATTATTGATTTTTGTTGTAGCTGCTGTTGCTGCTGCTGCTTTTGCTGCATAGCTCATACAAAAAACTTAAAAAAAAAATATATAAATATAAATAAAAAAAATTAATTATGAGGCGTCGAGCGCGGATAATTTATGCATGGTCCCCGATCAAGACAAGCAAGCCAATTTGTAGGCCCATTGCCAAAAATAAGCAGCCACAAGAAATATTAACGCTAAACAGCAAGTGTTGTCCATCAATCCCCCCCCCCCCCCCCCCCCCCCCCCCCCCCCCCCCCCCCCTCCCCCCCCCCCCCCCCCCCCTT
>SCDZ01000713.1:1366-41718 GCA_004143845.1 Drosophila lacertosa | reverse complement strand
AAAAAAAAAAAAAAAAAAAAAAAAAAAAAAAAAAAAAAAAAAAAAAAAAAAAAAAAAAAAAAAAAAAAAAAAAAAAAAAAAAAAAATAATAATAATAATAAAAATAATCATCTGCACTTCCTGCTTGGGTGGGCTGGGCAAACTCTGTGCGATGTGGGCGTGGCACGGGCTACGCATCGTTGCATAGATGATTTTCAGTAATGCCCCGATTAGTTTTTATAACCCAAAGCATTTGAATTTTCCAGTTTGCCAATTCCAAAAAATGCCCTCATCTTCTAATTATCAATGCCACGCCCATAGCCGCCCCCTCCCCCCCTTCGGGTAAATTGAAAGCCTCGGCCTGGCTGCCGCTTATCTCGACTTCTACTTCTTCTTCTTCTGCTGCTGCTGCTTCTTATCGGAGTCGCCATAAATCAACAGCCAATTACAATAAAAATTTATCATGCACAATAAAAAAAAAAAAAAAAAAAAAAAAAAAAAATATAGAAAAAAATGCGTTCCACGACGCACAAATAATTTACATGGCGCATTTTTCACATTTCTCAAATGCGCGAAGCAATTGGAATTTATAACAATGTCCCCAAAGGGACGTTTTTTTTCCCACTCATTTTTTTCCTTTCAGCTACGTTTTTTTTCTCCTCCTTTTCTATTTGGCAAACCACAATGAAATTTTAATAAAGCAGAGTCGGTTTTTTTTGTTGGAAAAGGGAATAGCTAATGTACATTTATGTAGGGTATATTGTTGAGGGTATATGGTAAAGAGATGTCTGCAAAGAAGCTCTTCACAAATATGTAGATGGGGTATATATAATTAGGTGTAGGCATGCAACAAAGGAAACATATATAAAGAACATAAAGTATAGGGTATAATGTTTAGGATTGAGATGAGTGCAACAAAGGGTATAAAGGGTATATAGTATAGGGTATAGAAAAGAGATTGCTGCATATATATAGAGAATATAGTAAAGGGTATATAGTATAGGGTATATAGTATAGGGTATATGGTAAAGAGATCGCTGTAGCGACGCTGCTAATTATAGGGTATATGGTATAGATGGCTGCAGCGATGCTGCTTATATGTATATATAGGGTATATAGTATAGAGATATACATAAACATATATAATGTATATATTACAGGGTATATGCTTTAGAGTCAAGATAATTTTATTCAGTTAAAGCTTTTTTTTTTGTTCTTAAAACATCTTTTAAATTTATTCTCGGTCGTGCTTGGTCGTGTTAGGTTCGTGTTAAGTTCGTGTTAAGTTCGTGTTAAGTTCGTGTTAAGTTCGTGTTACGTTCGTGTTAAGTTCGTGATAAGTTCGTGTTAAGTTCGTGTTAAGTTCGTGCTAAGTTCGTGTTAAGTTCGTGTTAAGTTCGTGTTAAGTTCGTGTTAGGTTCCTGTTAAGTTCGTGTTAAGTTCGTGTTATCCTCGTGTTAGCTTCGTGCTTAGTCGTGTTAGCTTCGTGCTTAGTCGTGTTAGGCTCGTGTTAAGTTCGTGTTAGCTTGATGATGTTAGCTGAAGTTTTCTTGATTCTTGTTCGTGTTCGTGTTAAGCTTTATTTTCATTCGTGTTTTATGTCATTCAACACGATTTAAATCGCGTTCATTCGTGTTAAGGTTTAAACCTTGGTTTTTAACAAGTTGTTTCAATTAAATTCTTTTTAAATTATATTTTTGGTTCTTTATAAAGTATTTTTTTCGTTTTTAATCATTTTGATTGTTTGTTAACTTTTTACAACTGCTAAATATTGTTAACTAAACCCAAATCACGTTAAGGTGACTTAAATCGTGTTCGTTTTGTGTTTAAGTAGCTTTTAGCAATTAAAAATTTCCTAACATTTTATATAATTTTTCCTTTTTTTTTATATTTATTTTCAATCTATCTTATATGAAAAACAATAAACAAATTAATAAATATCTTATATAAGCTAACCGAATGGATTTAACTCCAATGAGCCCAAACCATAATCTTAAACACGAACTTGTTATTTATGCTTTCATTATTGTCACTTCGTGTCACGCACGACACGAGCTCATCCGAGGTGTGTTAGAGGGCGGGGCAATCTTATTGTCTGGCTGTGTTTTGGGCCCCGGCCAAAGGCCACTTAAAGACATATTTGCTCAAGTGGCTAAAGTGCAGTTTGTTTTTTCCAACTCGACTTCGCCTCCTTCGTCCTGGCACGCAGCTCATCAGCTGGCCGGGGCCGGAAATCAAATGCGTTGCGACGCGTTTCCGTTTCCGTTTCTTTTTTTTTTTGGGGTAACTGCTCCTGATGGCATATTTCAATTTGCATGCCGCCCGCAGGACTCGCTGCCTTTTGCTTCTGCTTCTGCTTCTGCTTCTGCTTCTGCTTCTGCCTTTGCCTTTGCCTTTGATGTCGTCTGCTTTCTGCTTCTGCCTCCTTTTTTTTTCACTGTTAGGCTCCCATTTCACAGTTTTGCTTTTTTCCATTGGAACATTTTGGTATCTGCTGCTGCTTTCTTTGCTTTCTCTGCTTTCTTTTGGCAGGCACAAACAGCTCGATGTCCTTTGACGCTTATCGTGTGCCGCTGGCTCGTTGCCTTTGTCCCCGTTCCTCGTTCCCTGTTCCCTGTTCCCTTTTCCCTGTTTCAGCAGCCGCATTTGTCTTTTGTTAACTTGATTTTGGACTCCCTTTTGCCATATGCTCCACGTGGAGAAAGGGGAGGGGGGGGGGGTGGGGGCTTTGGAGTGCCGCTCTCCAAGTTGGTCATTGAGCCACAAATACGCACTTGCCACGAGCCAACAGTTTGTCCTTGCCGCGTTTCTCGTCCTTTGCTGCCATTTGTCGGCCGCTCCAAACAAAAGGCGCACTTTGCGAGCAGCTTCTGTTGACATCGTGAGCATTCCACTAACTGTTCGGTTTATTTGGCCGTGAAGTGGCCTCATCCTAAGCCATCACATTCCCCAGTGTATTAACAGCCTAAGGACATTAACTTTGCCCACTGAACTCGGCTTAAGCGATTTTCACAATAAAAAAACTGATATTTTTACTGGTAAAAAGCAACAAAAAATTTTATTTTAGCAAAGAATTGTCCCAAGTCCCTTAAAGGGTCGATCATTTATGCATTTAAATTTTATTTGTAAGAATTGAACAGTTATTAATTTATTATAAATATTGTAAATATTTTTACTGGCAAAGGCAAGAAAAATTATTATGTTAGCAAAGAATTGTTCAAGTCTCTAAAGAAAGGATCCAATCAATGCATTTGAATTTAATTTGTAAAAATTGAACAATAATTAATTTATTTTTATTATAAAGCAATCGAATTTAATTTGCTTTTATTAATATTTTTACTAAAAATAGGCAACAAAAATTATTATTTTAGCAAAGAGTTATTCAAATCTCCAAAAGAGTCGATCATTTGTGCATTTGAATTTAATTTTTAAAAATTGAACAGTAATGAGTTTATTTTCATTATTAAACAATCAAATTTTAGTTGATTTTTATTAATACTTTTACTGAAAAAGGCAACAAAAATTATTATGTTAACAAAGAATTGTTTAAGTCTCTAAAGAAAGGATCCAATTAATGCATTTGAATTTAATTTGTAAAAATTTAACAATAATTAAAATATTTTCATTATAAAACAATCAAATTTTAGTTGATTTTTATTAATATTTTTACTAAAAATAGGCAACAAAAAATATTATTTTAGCAAAGATTTATTCAAGTCTCTAAAGAGACTAATTAATTATTTAATTGTTAAACAATCAAATTTGAGTTTTTTTTTCATATTTTTACACCAAAAAAATGCAACAAAAATATTATTTTAGTTTATTTTTTAGTTTATTTATTTTAACAAAAAATAATTCAAGTCTCTAAAGAAATGGTCCGTTATTTATGCTCAAGAATTTTATTTTGTAAAAATGTAACAAAAATAAATTTTATTTTCATTGTTAAACAAAAATGATGTTGTAAAATTTGACTTTGAAAGAATTTAGCTTATAAAGTATTTTCTTAACACATTTCATTTGCGAATATAGCCAAATGTAAAAATCCTTTCTAAAAAAACATTTCTGAACATTTTAATTTAATAGTTAATTGTTATGCCAACAACTTTAAAAGTTTATTTCAGCATCAACTTCTTTGCTAGACTTTAAATAATTATAAATAAACTTTTTTAAAATTTATTTAAAAGCTATTAAATAAAGTAAACACAGTAAACAGCTTTAAAATAAAATAGCAATCTTTAAAAATGGCAAACAAAATAAATGAATTTAAAAGCTCTCGCTTGGGCTTTTATTATTTCAACTTTGGCTTGACTTCTGTTCGTTTGGGGCCCTTAAAAAAAAACTTTAACCCACAACATTTAAATTTATTAACGTCATAAAATCATAATTTCTGTGGCTGTGTGGGAACGGGAAGGGAAGGGGGGAGGGGGGGCTTACCACAAATGGGCCCATAAATATTTAAAAGCGCTTAAAAACACACACAAACACACAAAACGAGGCGAATGCCACAAAAGCAACGTTTAAATTTTATTGCCCTCTGCGCAGGCAAGCGAAGCTATCTTACCTGCCTAGCTAGCCCTTCGCCCCCCCCCCCCCCTCCTCCTCCTCCTGGACCGCTCCTTGTCCCCCATCTCAAATCAAGTCAATAAAAATTCAAATTGATTTTTGATCGCATTGGTAAATCGCACCTATTCAAATCTGTGAATTCCGGCTGTGAGGCCACCCAAAACGCAGCACACATTAAAAAGGCATCAAATTGGCTTAAGTAGTGTGTCCCCCCCCACACACTCCTTTAAATACCCTGTAGCTGCCCCTTCCTCCTTCCACCTTCCACTTGGAATGGTAACTTGATGCGTGCTAATTGAAAAGCTAAAAAACTCAAATTTGTGTAAATTATTTTGTGCATAAATTTGTGCATTTGATTACTGTTGTTCCCAGAAAGGTGGGCGGGGGGCGTGGCAGAGGCCGTTGCCCAGTTGTCAACAAGGATTTCTGCCGTGGCCCGGCACCTTACGGACAATCTCATAATCTGACAATCTGACAATCAAGCAACTTTACGATGCTTTTTACGAGCTTAGCGCGACGACTTCTCGTTTGTTGTTTTTATGTACCTTCGATACCCTGTAAACCAATAAAAACTGGGACAAAGCGAAACGAGCATGCTGTGCTGATAGTGTGTGTAACAGGTGGAAGAAACTATCTAAAATTATTTACATTTAATTCTGTGGGAAAGAGCTGAGTAACCTTTAACCTTTTTATCGATTATACCCCTTGCCAGCATTTACCAAGCTATCGATAAATATCGATTTTTAAAACTCATTGCCAGACCTTTCTATGAGAATTATAATACTAAAGCTACTTAAATTGACAGTTCGTCCTTTCAATAACAAATTGTAATTTAAGTTAACTTTGTCTGTTACTAAGATTCGCATTTTCAGCTAAAAATCGATAAATATCGCTTTTGAGAACATGTTTTTTGAGCATATATCGTTAATTTTTATGTTAATTGTGAAGAAGTTTGCTAAAATGTAGAATGCTTAGATCAAAAATATCCTAAAATCGATATTTATCGCTTATTAAAACAGCGTAATTTGATGACTTCAAATACTTGTTGGCGCATATTGGGTCTGAATGTTGAAAATAGAGATACTCTAAATGCCACACTCCACTTACTTTGAAATCGATAAATATCGATTTTTAAAACAGGCATATTAAGCATATTTTGATGCTTGTTATCGCAAGTTTTATCTGAATGTTGAAAGTTAAGGTCAGAAATGATTACATCTATGAATTCTCCACTTCACTTACTTTAAAATCGATAAATATCGCTTTTTAAAACAGACTTATTAAGCATATTTATATGACTTGAGCAGCTAATGAGAATGAATTTGATTTAAAAGTATGTTTTATTTCTTTTCATACCCTTGCCAAGCTGTGTTTTAAAGGGTATATAGGGTAACTTGAAGTGAGGTTGGCCTCTCTCACTATTTGTTTGGGGGTTTATGTTTACGTTCGATTGTCGCTCGTTAAATTTTTGATGTGCGCCTGCAGCATTTTAATTTACTCAGCACTCAACAGGTGCAAGCGAGAAAGAGAGACAACATTAGTTCAAGAGAGAGTGAGAGAGAGAGAGAGTTCATAGAAAGTGAGAGCATTGAAATCAATTTTTCTTGACCAAATTGAATTCAATTTGTTTGTTTGTGTGTGTGTTTGTTTTTTATGCCTTTTTTTCCTTTGCCTTTTTATTTATGTGGCAGCACGTCTTGGCCGTTACGCTTGTAGCCATTTTACAGTTGTTTGGCCTAGAGCATAAACAGCTTCAGCGTTTGATAGATGCAAGGAGGCATTTGGGGGCGTGGCAGCCAGGCAGGAGGAACGGGGAAGGGGGAGGGGCGTGTCTGCTGGCCATGTCCATGTCCACTTGCTGCATGTGCCATGTTTAGTTGCAATTAAAATAGTTTTATCTTATTAGCGCGAGGGAATCGCAATTGCCGCAGTTAATGTTGATGCTGCTGCTGCTGCTGCTGCTGCTGCAAATGCCAAATGCCATTTGTTAGCCAAGTTAAAGCCGCTGCCAGCCAAACAGTTCATTTCCCATCAACGTGCCATCGTTCCCCGAGTTCACAGCGCAGTTCATTCACTTAACTTGAAATTCGCATTGTCGCCGCCGCTTTCGCAGCCCGTCGGAGACACGTTGCCGCCTCGGCTAATCACATGCAGCTCCAATCAATTCCAAGCGCCTTTTATGCCACCAGTTGCCAGTTGCCAGTTGCCAGTGGCAACGATTGTGGCACAAATCAAATGGTCGCACAGTGTGGCAAAAGTATGTTGAAGTGCCACAAAATGTGCTAAAGTAGGACAATTAAACATACTTAAAGCTGGAATATCCCAAATGTATTTTTAAAGATTTTTTTTAGCTGCTCAAAACTTGTCTGATAGTTTTTGATCGGAAATATTTTGGTCTAAATTCTGGTATAAAAATTTTCTCTTTATAAATAATAATAATAAATAAATATTTAATAAATAACCTACAATTCCAAAGAGGTAAATATTTACTGCTCGCATAACCTTACGTAAATTAATTAATAATTAAATTAAAATAGTTCTATTAGCTTACACTGCTATAATACCCTGTAATTTCATAGTCAAGCAAGTGTTTATATTGATATGACTTTGATAAATGTTGCTTATTTTTATAAGGAATGATAAGAATAATAAATAATCAAATATTAGAATTAATAATAAATAATAATAATAATAATAATAATAAAAATAATAAAATAATTATTTATATTTTGATTTGAAAAATAAAAATTAATAAATTAGAAATATAATAATAAATAAGAATAATAATAATAAATGAGAATAATAATAATAAATTGGAATAATAACTTAAAATAATAGCAAATTAGAATAAAAATAATAAATAATAATTACTAAATATTTATTTAGGTTTTGATTTGAATAATAAATAATAATAAATTAAAATAATAATAATAAATTAGAATAATTATAATAATAAATAATAATAAATTAGAATAAAAACAAATTAAAATAATAACAATAAATAATTATAAAATAATTATTTAGATATTGATTTGAAAAATAAATAATAATAATTAGTATAATAATAAAAAACATTAATAAAAAAATTATAATAATTTCCTACTATAAAAATAAAATTCTTGATCGCAATTTAGTTTTAACTAAGCTATTTTAATACTTTAATTTAAAACGTATTATTTTTAGCTGTGTTCAATGAAATCTTAAACACACTTTCACTTTTTCAAATTAAACAAGCAACACCTTTTTGGATACCCTAGAATGTAAGCAAAAACCCCTAAAAAATGCTGTTCATAGAAATTGCAATTTTTAACTTATCACCAATTATTTTCATATTTTTATATGGGCTTAATATATAGTTGTCTATGTATAAACAAAAAACACACCTTAATTTCACTTGTTGAACACGTAATTTTTTTTAGTTAGTTTTTCTGCGAATTTTGTTCCACTGTGCTTTGATTTGCACGCTTCGACATTGGCTCGATTGAATTATTATCGTCGCCGGCTGCTGCAAACGTGGCCAACAAGTCGCAGCTGTCGCCAAGTTGGTCAAAGGCTTTTGTGCCGACGCCAATGTGCCCCAGTGGCCATGTTGTTGTCTGTTGGCCATATTTGCCAGCCAACAAGTTACAAAACAAATTTGTCAATGTTTTGACCAAATCCGGACGCGGCTCACAGCCCGCTTTGCAGCATGTTTGCATTCAGCTAATTTGGCAGCCCGTCTCCGTTTAATTAGAAGCCAACGTAAATGTTTTTTTCTTTTTTTTTTTTATTCGCCTTGCAACACTTTCAATTTCAGCCAACTTGCAACGTGCATCGCTGTCTGCCGTGCCACGCCCACGCTCGCTCACGTCGTGGCCATTAAAGGCGGCAGCCTCACGATCTCTCTCTCCCTCTCGCTCTCAATGACTGTCCGATCCTCCCTCCCTCCTGCCTTTCCCCTTTTTTTTTTATTGTAGGCCTGACCCCAGCGTCACACCCCCAATGTAATCCTCGCACGATCTCAGTTGCTGCACTTTTTTTGATTAGCTCTCTGATGCAGTTGCAGTTGCAGTTGTTGCTGCTGCTGCTGCTTAGGCGTAGCCCAACTGACTGACTGACTAACTGACTGACACTGACAATCGTTGCCGCCCGCCTAAAGAAAGAGGCAGAGGTAGAGGAGAGGTAGAGGTAGAGGTAGAGGTAGAGGTAGAGGTAGAGGTAGAGGTAGAGGTAGAGGTAGAGGTAGAGGTAGAGGTAGAGGTAGAGGTAGAGCTAAAGTTAAAGGTAAAGAAGAAGAGGTTGGGGCAGAAGAAGAAGAAGAGTTAAAGCCAAAGTTAAAGGTCGTTAAAGCCACAGCGGCCGCTTCGAGCGCAACTTTGCCTCAGGGCCTTGTCCTTTCTGCGCCTTCGTCAGGCTTTAGTTATTGTGCAAGTGAATGCTAACGGGCATATCAGCTAATTCACTCAATTTGTTTAACTATAAAAAAACATATAAACAATATACAATATAGGCTATTGATATATATAATAATTGTTTTTTATTTATATATATAATTACATTTAATAATTTAAATATATAACAATAATTATATATATTTAAATACTTTTTAAGAACTTTATTTTTTTTAGTTTTAGGTTTTTTATTTTTAAAAAATTATTTTTTAAAAATAAAAAAACTAAATTCAAAATTAATATAGGTTCATAATATATACAATAAATGTAGGTATATAATATAGAAAATACATTTTTTTTATAATATATACAATTTATTTATACACTTATTAAGAACTTTAAAAAGAAATATTGATTTAGATTATATATATAATATATATTAGTATATAATATAAATGTATACAATTTAAATATGATTTATCTGAAAACTTTCTATACGCAATATAAAGTTTTCATATAAATCATATATAAATTTTTAAGCTATTTTTATATTTATATTTAATATATATTATTTTTTAAAATAATTTTATTTTGTTTCAATTCCTTTTTTATTCATTATACACTTTAAACATTCATAACGAAAACATTTGTTGAGCTACTTTAATTTACATTTTAAGAACATAAAATACTAGAGCTTATTATTGAAAGAGTTTTTTAAAAATTATAAATTTTTTTAATTATCTACAAGAAGGATTAACTGGCTAAAAAAAATTAGGTTTAGGCTTATTTAAGATAAAAACCAAATTAATTTTTCCAGTACAGATTTTATTCCTTCTTTAAAAAACTTTTTATAATTGTAAAATTTAAAAAAAAGCTAAAAATTCAATTCAACAACATTTTATATATGATTAGCTGTAACGCAGCTAAAAAGCCGCTCAACAATCCAATATTTATTAAAAAAAAACACATTAAACTCTTTACTTTTCATCGGAAAAGAGCATTCAAAATTCGTTAGGTTGCGTACAAAAATAAAACTTAAATTTTAGCTGCTCATTTTTGAACGTTGTGCGAATGTGCGCGCAAGAACAGCCCAAAAGCGAGACAGAGACAGACATAGAGATAGAGTAAGGGAGAGCGGAAGAGAGAGGGAGAGAGAGAGGAGAACTGGGATCATACAATATTTGGTATTTTTGTGAAATAGCGTCACGTTTTAACATTTTACTACTCACTTGTGGCACGTTGTTGCCATTGAGCATATCAGTTTTGCAATTTTATTGGCCACGCTTCTTGCGTATCTTCTTCGTCCTCTTCTTCGTCTTCTTCTTTCTCTCTTTTTTAGCCTTTGCCATTTGGCAGCTCGCGCTGATCTTGGCCTTGATAGCGCAATATAAATGTGGCCAGCAACTTGGCTAACTTCCCTCTCTCTCCCTCTCTGTCTCCCTCTCTCTTGGCCATTTGAGCTTAACGCTTGACGTTTATATTCGCAAATATTTTAAATATTTCTCGTGGGGGTGTTGTTGACTATGCTCTACCCATTCAAACAGTTCAAACGGGGTATATACACACATATATATATATATTTTATTAAGATTTTCAAGTTTTAAGTTTATTTAGATTAAAACCAGTTAAAAGCTGCTTAACTCAAAAGTAAAGTTTCAGTTAACTTTTAAAAAGATTGTTTTTGATTTTAGGATTCGGTTCATGTTAACGGTTTTTTTATGAATGTGGTTCGAACCTTGTTTCGTCTCTTTTCTTCAATTTTCTATTCCTAAAAGAAGATTTTTAAAATAAAATTTTTTTTAAATATATAAAATATATAGTTTTTTGTTGTTATTAATTTAGATATAATATAATTAAATATATTAAAATATATACTAATAATAATAAATATTGTATTATATTGATTATATTATTTGGGTATTATTAATATGAATAATAAAGCCAATAAAATATATTTTAAAAATAATTATATATTTTATTTTATTGAAATTTTGCATTGAATTAAATTATATATTATATATATTAATGTATTAATTTTTATTAAATATATAATTTAATTTGGAGCTCAGATTCGACAGTTATTTGGGAAACAGTTTAAAGTTTTAGCTGAGCTTCAACTTTAATTAAAATAGCTTTTTTTCTACTTCTGTCTATATTAAATCCTTTGTTGCAATTAATATTTTTGCAGCTAACTTTAAAGTTGAAGATTTTCTTAATTTTCAGTTTATAAATTTACTTTAAATATCATAAAAAAATACATGTTTAAGTATAATTTTTTTACTTTAATTATTTTATTTTAATATCATTAAAAAATACATGCTTAAGTTTATTTATTTATTTTTTAAAATAATTTATGATTTGCCCAAAAATTGATAAATATCGATATATAATTAAATAGCTTCTTTTTTTATTTAAATAAAACTAAATACAGAATAAATATTTAAAAGACTAAAATTGTTTTTTAGTAGAGTATTAAGTGTAAATTGTTGTGGACAGGGCAACTGCATAGTCGTGCACTCTCACGAGGGCGACATTTAATTGGAACGTCTTCTGGCTTTACTTTAAATTCAACTTCAATTTTAAGCTAACGCTCTTCTTCTTCTTCTGCGCTTTTCTCCCTTTCCCCTTAGCCGCCCTCGTCCCGCCCACTTATCGGCAGCATGTCGAGGACGCTGCCGCTGCCGCCGCCGCCGCCGTCGCCGTCGCAGCTGCTGCTCAGCCTGGGACACGCAGCTTAGAGCGATCCCAGAACGCGTACGTCCTTGAGCCGCCCGGCGAGGATCAACGTCGACGCCTGCGAGCGCCGCCGCCGCCCTTCTACTGCCCGCTGCCGCTGACGCCGCCGCCCGGCTACACAGAGCGACCAGCGGACGAACCGCAGCAGCAGCAGCAGCAGCAGCAACAGTTGCAGCAACAGTTGCAGTTGCAGCAGCAACCTGCGGCAGAGCATGCTGCAAGTGCAGCAGCAACAGCAGCAGCGCGTCAACAAGCGCGTCGTCGACGTCGTCTACGTGAACTGCAGCAGCAGCAGCAGCAGCAGCAACAGTTGCAGCAGCAGCAGCAGCAAAGATTCGCCAACAGCAGCAGCAGCAGCAGCGACCAGAGCAGCGCCAGCGACTGCGACTTAGGCAGCGCTGCCAGACGCCAGCGTCGACGCAGACGCAGCTCACGTGAACCGCTGAGAGGTACAGTAAAAACAGCCTAAAGCAAATTTTTCATTTATTTTTATTTAATGCATTTAACGAACTTGATTCAATTAAATAGTTGTTTTTTATTTATATACTTTTATTTGGTACAGTAAAACCAGCTTTAACTTAATTTTTTTAATTTTTATTTTATTCTATTTAATTTTTTTTTCATTTATTTTTTTTAATCCAAGAAGTTGTTTTAACGAGTATATACAATATATATTTTTTTTATTACATTTTATTTGTTAGCTGTGAGGTACAGTGAAAACAGCCTAAAGCAAATTTTTCATTTATTTTTATAAAGTATACTTAATGAAGTTGATTCAATTAAATAGTTTTTTTTTATTTATATACTTTTATTTGCTGTCCTGTGCAAAACACAGGTACAGTAAAACCAGCCTAAGGTTAATTTTTTTCATTTTCATTTTATTCTTTTATTTATTTAAAGCATGAAGTTAACTTAACGAGTATATACAATATATATTTTTTTTAATAATTATTTTATTTGCTATTTGTCCTATTCAGAACAGAGGTACAGTAAAAACAGCCTAAAGCAATTTTTTTATTATTTATTTTTTATTATATTTATTTAGTGCCTTTAACGAAGTTGATTCAATTAAATATATTTATTTTATTTATATACTTTTATTCGCTGTCCTGTGCAAAACACAGGTACAGTAAAACCAGCCTAAGGTTAATTTTTTTTTATTTTCATTTTATTCTTTTATTTATTTAATCCATGAAGTTGATTTAACGAGTATATACAATATATATATTTTTTTTATTACATTTTATTTGTTAGCTGTTCTATTCAGAACAGAGGTACAGTAAAAACAGCCTAAAGCAATTTTTTTGTATTTTTTATTATATTTATTTAGTGCGTTTAACGAAGTTGATTCAATTAAATATATTTATTTTATTTATATACTTTTATTCGCTGTCCTGTGTAGAGCACAGGTACAGTAAAACCAGCATAAAGTTAATTTTTTTTATTTATTTTTTATTATTTTTATTAAATGCATAAAGTTGATTTAACTTTAACTTTAATTTGCAATCTATTCTGTGCAGAGCAGAGATACAGTAAAACCCGCCTAAAGTCAATTTTTATTTTTTTTTTCAACTTTCTTTATTTGTTTAATTCAACTTCAACAAGCCTCAAAATGAAGGAAATAATTACATATTTATTAATTTATGTCTTAAAACTAAACAAATAATAACATATATAATAAATAAGAGAATTGAAAAATTATAAAATATTTATATACATATGTATATTAAATAGGAAAATATATACAGTGATGGAAAAAATAATAGAAACGGACATTAAATATTAAAAATATTAATAATACATATTAAAGTCAACATTGGATGAAATTCTAAATTTCGATTCTATTTTTATTTCCAGGCCAAAAACATAAAATTCAATTTAAATTTTTTTTTTTTCTTAAATGAAATAAAACAAAAACTTTTTTGTTGTTAATTATGAAAAAGAAAATTCTATTTAACTCAGTATGATATTCCGATTTAAAAATATGATGTTAAAGAAAAAGCGAACGTGCGTTTCTATTATTGTTTCCATCACTGTATATATAGATTACTTACTCCTTCTAACTCCTTGCTCCTTCTTTGTAGATGCCTATTGTCCTGACTTGCTGCACGCCTGCGCTTTGATCCTGCACCAGCAGCAGCAACCCGGCAGCAGCGACAGTTCTGTTGGTAATTTCACGGCCACGCCCCCACCACCATTGCCGCCCCCACCGCCGCCACCCCCACCGCCGCCTCCTCCGCCCCCGCCGCGACGCAGCTCTGGTGAGTTAAGCGTTGAGTACAGCTCGGATTATGTGGAAATTGATGAGCTGCTGCCGCCGCCGCCGCCTTTAGGCGCCGCCCGTGCCCAGAGCCAGAACCGGAACCGGAACCGGAACCAGAACCGGAACCACAACTGGAACTGGAATCAGAACCGTAACCGAAGCCAGAGCACGCCCCAACTGCTGCAGCATGTTGTAGGCCAGGACAATCCAGCGATGGGTCAGAACCTGAGCCTGCGACGACCGCGCATCTCACTCACCTGGGTGCTCAGGGATCAGCACCAGACCCAGCAGCAGTCCCAGCCCCAGCCCCACCAGCAGCAGCCAACTTCAAGTGAAGCCGCCCCAGCTGACAACGACAAGGAGAGCGCAAAGGATAACGACAAACAGAAACACAAACAGAAAGAGAAAGAAAAAGAAAGAGAAAGAGAAAGAGAGAAAGAGAGGGAATCTCTAAGCAATGGACAGCTACAACATCGCACTGAGCCCGTGCCCACCCAGCTGGAGCTGGGCAAGAAACGCTATCGGGTAAAGCAGCTGGGAGGAGGAGCTGTGCCGGGCGCGGGAGCAGTCGTCGATCCTTTGAATGGTTATGCGACGACGCCGACGGCGCATCAGGCGCCGGGCAGCGGCCAGCTGGCCAATCAGAAGTTCTTCAGCAATCAGAATCTGCTGGACTACAAGGACAAGGCGGGCGCTCCTGTGGCCGCCGCCACCACCAAAGAGCTGCTCTTCGTCTGCACGCCCCAGCGCGCCCCCCGCCCCGACAGCGTCCACAGCGAGGCGCTCCTGCTCGCCCGCAAGCGCAACGAGATCCGCAAGAAGCTCGCCCAGCGTCTGCAGCAGGCACGCAGCGCTGCCGCCGTCGCCGCTGGATCAGCTGACGCCGTCGTCTCCGTCTCGGCGGATCCATTAAAGTGCACCTACTCGGAGCCCAGCCTGGTGGCTGTCTCCGAGGGCAACGCACCCGTGCAGCACCAGCACCACCAGCAGCAGCAGCAGCGTCGCCATCGGCATCGCAAGCGTCGCGAACGGGAAAGGAATCGCGTCCAGCGCTTCGGCTACGAGATACACAACGTGGATGAGTTTCTATCGCGCTGCTCGCTGGCGGCGCCCGGCAACATACCCGTTGTGCTGGCGACGGCCAGCACCCTCTACCAGACCCGACCGGGCGGCTATCAGCTGGAGATACCCCTGCCGTTGGGCATGGTCGTCAATGCGGTGTTCAAGAACCAAAGTTGGCTCTACGTGCAAACGCCCCACGCCGAGGAGGGCTATGTGGGCTATGCCTGCTGTTTGCCCCTGGGCATTCTGCCCGCGGCGGCGGCAACCCGTTCCAAGCCGACGCCCTGCTGGGAGTCCAATGCGGACATCTTTCCACGGCCCTGTGGCAACATGACAGACTCCGAGAAGGAGATTCGTTTGCGTGGCGGGACGCGTTCCGACGGCGCACGAACTCCGCGCGGCGCCAAAACCAGCGCCGACGAGCTGCTGCCCCCCAACAACAACAACAACAACAACAACAATCAGAATCAGAATCAGCAACAGCATCATCATAAGCACTACAGCAAGAGCCTGGTCTCGAACGGATCCCTGTACGGGGAGCAGCACGTGGACAAGCTGTATCTGCGCGCCGCCTCGCAGCCCAAGCTCGTGGAGAAGGCATATGCCCAGCTGCGCTCCACCAAACAGCTGGGTTCCGTCTCCGTCTCGGCCTCGGCCTCTGCTTCCGTCTCGGCGTCGGCCTCTGCCACGGCCTCTGTGCGCAGCGCCTCCAACGATGAGTATGTGACACTGCAGCAAAGGACAACAGCAAAGCAGCAGCAGCAACAACAACAACAACAACATCTTCATCCTCAGTCACAATCTGTGCGGCGTCTGTCGAACGTTTCGTACATTACCAATGGCCACAACGGTCAGCATCTGCATCCAAAGAGCATTCCACAGCAGCAGCAACAACTTCAGCCAACTCCGGCCGGGGCCATGTTGAACGTGCTGCGGCGTCAACAGCAGAATGGACTGCGCCAAACTCTAGTCGCCATCAATTCGGACTACATTGCGGAGAGCATTGTCGTGCACAAGGGCGAGATTGTGACGCTCTGCGAGTGCCGCGAGTCGAAGGATCAGCGCCAATGGTTCTATGTGAAGACGCGCGACGGACGCGAGGGCTTCATACCAGCCGAGGTGGCTGGCCATGGTTATCTCTAATCTTTAATCCAGACTGACAGCTCTCAGCTCACATTCAATCAAAAGTCACATACATAATAATAATATTCCAACAATATAATATACACACATACACACATATATATAAACAATTAATACTAGCAATATTGTGGGTTTTTTTTTTTTTTTTCATCTTCGCTTTTAGAATCTTCATAGATGTAATCTGTGCTATGGGTGTATTTGTATATGTATTTATTTAGCATTTAGTCTATATGCAATAGCAAACTTGCAACATAAATCAAAGACACACAAACACACACACACGCACACATTCATACACAACGAGAACACACACTTGGCAAACGAAACTATTTATACAATTATTGTACTTGATGCTTCTACTACATAATTTAAATAAATGAACATATTAAACGAACTGTTTGTCGCCACGTCTATTTCTGTTATTTTTACTGCCCCTGTTGGGAAAGTTCCAACCTGTATGCGAGCGTTTATTTGACTGCCCCAAATACCAGGCGAACAGCAATCAGCAACGTCGCTGCCTGCGTACTTTTCGTTTGGTGCGGCATACTTTTAGGGTCAGCTGTTAAATTGACATTTTACAGTTGGCGACATTGTGCACTGCTTGACAGCTTGCCTAGACTTCTTGCCAGACAGCGCCAATCACATCAATTAAGTCACAACACACTTACAGCGGCGACGGCTGTTTGGCCGGAATCGTCGGCCACATGGCGTTAGCAGCCGCATCTGATCCCAAAAACTGCTAATGCACCAGGCGAACAGCAACGAGCAGCTGGTAGCTGTACCAACGAAAATGATTTAAATGTGTTGCATACTTCTGGGCGGGCGATTTTTATAGAGTGCTGCCCAGCGGCGAACGGTAGGTTTACCGAGTGCTGCCCAGCAGCGAACGGTAGGTTTATCGAGTGCTGCCCATTACAAATAGTTTTAAAGCGCTGCCACCTTGATTCTTACTGATTGTCTGGCACCGCCAGCCAAGTGCTGCCCAATTTGCCAAGTTCACAAATTTAAATTGTGTGTATTTCGATTATGGTAAATATAGTATGACATTTTTTTTTTATTACATTTGCGCCTTTGAAAGGGAAATTTGTATGTACATTAATAATTTCAACTGCTTAATTTTATCATGCTCGAAAATTTGAACTATAAATAAAAGAGAAACCTCAAATATATATTACTTTAAATTTATCTGAGCGTTCACAAATATTTTGGCCAATTCTTTATAGTCATTCAAAATACAAATTTGGTTGTTCATTTACTACTACAATTAATTTGACTTGTTTTCAATTTTTGGCAATATTTTGCACTTAACATTCTACTTTGTCATACAAATATATTGCTTATTAAAATATAAATACCAAATGCTTAAATGTCTGATATGAATAAATGTATATGTGGGTTTTGTATATGCATGCGTTTTTCAAAATTATTGCTATTAGCCGCCGATATGGGCGACCAAAAGGTAACGCTATATTTTTCATGAGCCTCCCAGAGACGTCCGTTCACAATTGTTATGTACAGTCAATAGCACAACTTGTTTCTCAAAAGGAAGAGGTGTTTATATAGGTACAAATATTTATGTATAAAATGTAAAATGTATAATTATGTATATATATATATATATATATATATATATGTATATATATATATATCTATAGGTTTAGTTAGACATGCATGTGTATGATCTGGTGAGCAATATCGTGAGTACATAAGAGAAAAAAAACATGTACATGTAAAAATAGGGACAATTACGTTTTATGTCTGTGTCCTCAAGTAAAGATTTACAAACTGTTGAGCAAAAATGCCTTGAGAAATGCTGGGGAAAGGAAACTGCACAGACTGCTACACGTATTATACAACTAGCATTCTAAACAATAATAAATTACGCTAACACGACAAAAAAAAACACATTTGTCAAATATCATTTTTGACAGCTCTATTTGCTCGGCTCCGGGCTGGAGCTGGGCGATGCTGTTGAGGCATTATCCAAGTTGTTATTGTCGAAACTCTCGTGCTGTGGCTCCGGTTCTGTCGGTGGTTCGGGCTTCTTCTCCAGCAGCACCGTCATGTTCTTCAGATTGCTGGGCTTCTCCTCGTCGTGGTTGATATTCAGCATTGTGTTGTTCATGCGATGATAATGCGGCTTCTGCGATGTGCTGGGCCTCGAGTAGTCCAGATGATCATATTCATCTGTGTGATTGGAGGAGGAAAAGGAGACTGATTAGTATCAGAGATTAAAAGTATTGTACATTTAGTTGGGCGGAGCACAGTGATAACTAACTAAAACGAACACTCAACAATGATTGCTTACCCTCGGGAAATAATATTTTGCTATAAATTTTCACTGTATTATGGCAAATGTGAGCATTATAAATGAACGATATATATAAATTGATATATATTTAAAGCATTACAATCGTGTATAACAACAGCTAATTGGGCCGCACACCTACCGGGATCTTTGTAGCCCTCCTTCTGCTTGATCTCATCGTAGACATGCTCCTCCTTGAGCGTTTCACCAATGGCATTATAAACATTCGGATTTGTCAGATCGGCATTCAAGTTCTTGTTGAGCAGCTCGTGATTGTAGTTGATGGAATAGCTGCCAACTGTAAAATAAGCAAACCAAAGGATTAGCTATTATTATTATTAGATTAGATTAACGCTTAACGCACCTCTGCTGCTGGCATTGGAATCGTCGCCGTAGTCCGTGCACAACGAGCCGTTCTGGTCGAAGTTGTTCATCTTGGGTCGCAGGTGATTGGGCAACAGACGCGTCTCGGCCTGCATGCCGTAAACGGGATTATCAAAGTTGTGATTGGCCGGCGGCCAGGCTGAGCCGTTCGTCTCGTGCGTGTAGTGGACGTGGGCGATCTCCGTCTTCAAGTTGGCAACACGGCGACGATAGTAAAGGAAAACGGCGCACATAATGGCAATGAAGAGTGTTAACAAAACTATGCTGACGGCAACGCTGGCATTATTAGCTTCACGAGAGAGAAGGAGCGTACGTCTGATTAAAGGGGTTTTATTTTTATATAAAAGGCACTTCACTCACATTCGTGATGCTCGGCTATGCGCTGCGAGGCGATCAGTTTGTCACAGTTGTCGCCGGTGTAGCCGCTGCGGCAGACGCAACCGACGGCCTGGTGGCACAGGAAATTGGACGAGGGGCAGGCGCAGGTGTTCATGCAGTACTCGCCGTAGAAGCCGTCGGGACAGGGCTCCTTGCAGTGGTCGCCCATAAAGCCGGGCTGGCAGATGCAATGGCCGTCGTTTTTGCGGCAGCTGCGATGATTCTGGCAGCGACAGCGCTGCGTGCAGCCCTGGCCGTAGGTGTCCTGCGGACACGACTGGTTGCAGTTGGCGCCCGTCCAGCCGGGCAGACAGACGCACTGCCCGTTCACGTGGCTGCACTCGCCGCCATGCTCGCAGTTGCACTTGAGCCGACAATTGGGACCGTACAGACCCAGGGGGCAGGCGTGCTCGCAGGTGAGTCCCAAATAGCCAGGACGACAGAGCACGTCGCCAGTGATGTGGTCACAGGTCGCATTACCTACAAAACAAAAAAAAAACAAATGGGATTAGCTGCAGTTAAAGGGAATATTGTTTTTTGAGTTTACTCACCGTGATTGCTCTCGGGACAGCGCTCCTTGCACTCCATGCCGTAGTAGCCATCGGCGCAAGGTTCGGCACAGTCTACGCCGGTCCAGCCAGGCGCACAGATGCAGTTGCCCGTGTCCGAGTCGCAGGAGGAGTTGTTCAAACATCTGCAAACTTGATCACAATTTTCACCATAGTAACCACTCGGACAATTCGTCTCGCAATGGACGCCTTTGGGTGCGAGAGAGTGCGCGATCAACGCAAAACGAGACAACGCGACAACGAGAACAGAAACGAGTGCAAAACGAAAAGAACACAAATTAGAATGAGAGAAAACAAATAAACAAGCACAGCTTAGAATGAACGGAGGATGAAAGAGAGCAGGCGAACTAAATGCAAAAATGAAAGTGCAAATGCAAGTGGAGAGTTTATCAGAGTCTGTCTGTATGTATGTCTGTGTGTGAGTGTTTGTGTGTTGGAGTTGAGTTTGTGTGAAATGAGCGATGGGGCAATTGGGTGGGTGTGTGTGTGAGTGAGTTTCAGTTGTGTGTATGCGAGCATGAACTGGCACTGAAATGAGCGAGAGGGCGATAGAGCTGTGGTTGAGTGTGTGTCTGTGTGTGTGTGTTTGTAAGGAGTTTTTGTTTGTGTACCTCGCCAGCCCTGCTTGCAGATACAGCGACCCGTGGTGGGTTCGCAGGCAATCGTGTTGTACTTGTCGCACTGACAGGTATGCGAACAATCTATGCCAAAAGTATTCGCCTCGCACTTCTGGTCACAACGCGGCCCCGTCCAGCCGGCGGCGCAGGTGCAGCTGCCGTTGATCGGATTACAGGAGGCGTTGTTATGGCACTCGCAGCTCTCGCGACAGCCGGCGCCATAATTGTTGAGATCACACGACCTATCGCACTTGTGGTTGCGCCAGCCAGGAGCGCACAGACACTGTCCCGTTTCCGGGGCACACTTGGCACCATTCTGGCAGTCGCATTCGAAGGCACAATCCTGGCCGTAACTGCCCAAGGGGCAGCTATCCTCGCACCGTTCGCCCGTAAAGCCGGGCGCACACAGACAACTGCCATTGGTGGGCAGGCAGCGGGCGCCGTTGCTGCAGTCGCAGTTCTGCTCGCAGTTGAGCCCATACTTGAGGAACGCACAGTGGCTGTTGCACTGCGAGCTGCTGCTCCAGCCAACGCTGCACTCGCAGCGACCCGTCTCCGGATGGCACAGCTCCGTGTTGTCCTTGTTGCACTCACAGCTCTTGCTGCAGTCCAATCCGTATTTGTCCGGCGCACAGATGCGGCGCTCGCAGCGTTCACCCTCCCAGCCCAGCGCACAGATGCACTGACCGGTCGGACTGCAGGCGGCATCGTTCTCGCAGCGACAGCGCTCCGTGCAGTTGCGTCCGTACGTGTTCAGCGGACACTCGTCCAGGCACACCTCGCCCATGAAGCCGGGCGGGCACTCGCAGCGACCGGTTATATGATGGCAGGGCGCATCATTGAGGCACTCGCAGGTGTGTTCGCAGTTGAGTCCGTGACTGCCGGCGGGACACTTGTTGGCGCAGACGTCGCCCGTCCAGCCGGCGGTGCACTCGCAGGCGCCGTTCTGCGGATCGCACTTGCCGTCGTTCTGGCAGCGACAGTCCTCCTCGCACTGGGCGCCATGCTTGCCGTCCGGACAGCGCATGTCGCATCTGCAGGGAACCGTGTTTTAGCGAAATTAGTAGTCAAGTCTCGTGATTGCCATTGCCATATTGCAATAGACACTTACAGCGGGCCCGTAAAGCCAGGCGCGCACGTACAGCGCCCGGACACATGATCACAGCTGCCGCCGTTCTCGCAGCGACATTGTTCCGCACACCGTTCGCCGTAGCGCTGCGGCGGACAGATCTCCTCACACTTGGCGCCCGCATAGCCCTTGGCGCACTCGCATTCGCCGGTGAAGGGCTCGCAGGTGGCGTTGTTTAAACAGTCACATTTCAGTTTGCAGTCAACGCCGTACAATCCCGGCGAGCAATCTAATCCAAAGAGTAGCTTTTGGTTAACTCGGATACGTTTATGTTTTTAACAGGGTGCTCTTTGCTTTATACACTGCCTAACATTTACAGTTAGTCGCGGCCAAAAAGATTTGCAATATTTGCGCCAAAGCTTAAAGCACATTGTTTCCTTGTTCCAACTGTGTGTGTGTGTGTGTGTTTTTTTTTTTTTTTTGGGAATAGCTGTGAAGTGCCTTAAAGCCAGGTTAGTACAAACAGTTTGACCTACGACAGGTACCAGGTGTGTGTGTGTGTGTGTGTGTTAAAGTGTGTGTTAAGCGGTAGTTGTGTTTGTTTGTTTGTTTGTTGTGCGCTTGGAAACATTGCAAATCAAAAGGTTATTAACATAAAGCTTAAAGAAAATAAACAATACAAAATTGTGCTAACCGAGGAAGAAGAAAAACTTCGGCACACCGAAGAGCTAATACCCTTGCAGAGCTTATTTACATTTATTACATTCAGTTATTTCAGGAAATTTAGAATTCTGACTTTCTTAAAATCTAAACTCATCTGTATATTTATATAGTGTGTATATATGTACATATGTAACGAAATAAGTAGATTAACTTTGACCCTATCTAATCCATCTGATATGCGTCTGATAGGTTTTTTTAAAAGATTATTTAGCTCACAACACAGCTGTAATCTATAAACTGTTTATATATATTTATATTTCCTGTTAGTCAACTTTTAATTATAGTGACTCACTCTAAGACTGTAAACTGTACAATCTTATAAGTTACTCTAGTTAATTAGATTACAGTAAGGAGCTCAACTCAAATTGTTGTACAGCAATTAATTAAAGTAGTATTAACAAAAGGGAACGTTCTGCAAGGATATGCTTAGATTAGTTAACTTAAAAGCGACCCAGAATTAAAGCTTAAGCATATAAAGGTACACGGAACTGGGCAGCAGTCACGACCCAAGGCGTTCTCCATTACAGTCAAAACTCAGCACACACACATAGAGATAGAGACATAGACACAAACTAGACTACAAATACTAAGTAACAAATTTGAAACGAACTTATGTTGCAGGCAGGTCCTCCATAGCCCTCGATGCACTTGCACTTCTCGGGTGCGACGCAGCGGCCGTGCTGACAGATCTCGGTGCAATGGGGAGCGCATTCATTGCCGCTGCGCTTGTAACCATCTGCGGTAGGGAAAGAGAAGGAATCAGTTTAGGTAAAGATAATGATTGGGATAAAGTGTGAAGGACTCACCACAACAGTCGCGTACAATGCGTGTCTTGGTCAGCGTTTGGGTTTTGTTAACGACGCGATGTCGGATGCGATAGGTGGGGCAGGTGGGCGGTATGGTTAGGCACCAGGTGGATCCTCGCTCCTGGAACGACTGCAATTCCGTGGTGATCACCTCCACATTGTAGCTAAAAGGAGAATATTTAATTGTTTACTCTTTAAATCTAATATTTTCAACACTTTCGCTCACTTTTCGCGCATCTTGCACACATTGGGTCCTTCGAGCTCATCATTGGTCAGCTCCTGGATCTCGGCCTTAACCAGCGTCACCAGCATTATTAATGCCAGCAACGACGCCAGTCTCATCCTCCAGCTTGGCCTTAACACGGCCTCCATTTGATTCTGGCAGTGTTTATTTTTTGTTTGTTAGTTTCGCTAAATCTCGGGCGGGTTTCCCTTAACCCGTTACCCGTGCCCGTTACCCGTTCTCGTATCTGCCTGCAGCTGGAGCTCAACACATCATAGTGAACTCGGAGACTGATACGCTCCACAGCGTATCCTCTTTTAAATGTGGAGCTGAATGTGACTCAATGTGCAGCTTAATCAGCTGCACTTAACGTGAATTCCGTTTAAGCAACTGGAACATAACAAAAAAAAAGTAGATACGTGATATCACTATATATACAACAAGAAGTTACATATTATAGTATATATAAGAAAACATAAAGATAGCATGTGCCATTGTATACACATCATATAAATAAATAAAGCGTATATTTAATTGCGTTTAAGTGCAAACACAACTGTATTTTTTAAGTCATGCAGCTGGTTTCATAGTTTGCAATTAAAGATCTGCATTTATGTGTTAATATATTATATCTATATGTATTATATATATCGTCTCATTAGCTAGGATAAAGACGAGTCCTTTGGCTGACTAGCTGAACAGCGATCTACAACAATTTTGTACAGCTTTAGAGATACATTCATATATAAAATATGATAAAATCAAAACAGACTCTTCCAGTCTTCCAAACTAGAAGCCTAGAATAAGGACTATATAAAGATTAGGGCTGGTAAATCTGCTTAGTTAGTTTCGCCAGTGGATTTGATGTGACCAGATCTATTTATATAAAAGCTATATAGAAAGCTAATGTTCTGTAACTCTGTCGAAGGAGCAATTGGTCGTAGGATAAGTAAAAATATGAGTGAAATCATTTTAAGCCAAAACTTCCATATAGCAAGGGACATGATTACCTAACGATAGAGATCGAATATCTTATGTCTATGTCTGTATTTTAAGCATTATGTTTTTGGATAATCAAGATTAGAGGGTTCCTCAGGTCTCTCTCTCTCTCTGTCTCTCTCTCTCTCAATCCAGGGGTCAGCAGTAGGCGTTGCCTTTGTGCGCAGTGCGAGATGAGAGCTGCTCGGAGACGTCAGAGCTCAATAAGTAGCTAAATTCCAACACAGCCGTACAGCTGTTTTCGGAGTAGAAATTAACCCGATTTACTAAACGCTTAAACAACAAACTGCCAAACCGCAGAGAGCATCGAGAGACCCGGCAATAGCACACAGCCAATACGAATCATATATATATATATATATATAAAAATATATATAATATATATAGTTATATATATATAAGCGATAGTCAATTCAATTCAATTCAATTCAAATCAAATCAAATCAAATAATGCAAAAGCAACGTTCACCGTACACCGGCGGCGGTTTCAATCTGCAGCAGCTAAAGGCAACGACCTTTGGCAAGAATGAGGCTTTAAATGGAATACCTTTTCTGATGCAGCTGGCCCACAAGGTGCAGGTGCAGAAGCGTCCCATAGTTCATCAGCACTTGTCTAGGTGAGTGTCGCCTCTGCGGAGGCAGTTAACTACTGTTATCCATACCCCCATCCTTGGTCCGCAGCTCGCCAGCACAGCCTTTGCATCTGCTGGGCAATGCTGGTGGACATGGCGTGGGGCATGAACGCGGTCTGCGCAGCGGCACGCCCCGCACCTACTTGAACCACAACAACAGCAACAACAACAGCAACAGCAACAGCAACAACAGCAACAATCATCACGGCAACAACTACAATAACAACAACTATAATGGGAGCTACGAGGGTGAGATGATGCCACCATTGTCTTTGGGCCTGAGCAACTCCAATATGCCGGTGGCCGACGAGTGTTTGCACTTGGGTCACATGAGCAACATGGATCACATGGATCAGATGGATCACATGGGCCACATGAACAGCATGGGCAGCATGAACAACATGGATCATATGGATCACATGGGCAACATGAACAACATGAGTAACATGAACAACATGGGCTATGTGGAACACATGAGCAATATGGGTTCATCGGAGCAGCTAATACAGCCCGATACGATGCCAATGCTGGCACAACAACAACAACAGCAACAACAACAACAGCAGTACAACAAAAGCTATCAGAGCGATACCGATTCCGAGACCGAGTACAGTCAGCACATGCAAAGCTTTGAGACGGGCATCGGTAAGAGTACGCGTTGGCGTCGCCTATTTGATTATCTGAAGTCGGGAATGCCGCCACAGCGGCAGGAGCGCATGGAGACTGTTCTGCAGCGTTGCTGCGAGAATACATTCTTTTCGCATATGCTGCTGGTGCTCCAGCTGCTGATCATCTTGATCGGCGGAGCGGCCATACAGGGCATGCGCTTCAGCATGAACATCACCCAGCTGAGCTTTCGCTTGTGGCGCTGCAAGTTTCAGCTGCGCAGCCTGATGCGGCTGATGCTCTGGCGCATGGCCAATGCCAAGGGCAACGATGCGGTGCTCTTTCTTGGCGTGATGCTATTGTCGCCGTGGCTGTTCCTTATCAGTCTGATTGGATTCGCCATTTCGTTTACGTTCCAGTTCAAGGAGGGACTAAGCGTCACTTTGCGTCAACTGCGCCTGCAGATGCTCAACTAAAAACCACAACAACAACAACAACAACAACAATAACAAGATCGGGGGCCAGCGAGAGAGACAAAAACAGAGTCAGAGACAGAGAAAGAGTGAAAGACAGTGATACTAATACAGAGAGAGAGAGAGAAAGAGAGAGAGAGAGAGCGAGGGAGAGATATATATAGAATATTGCAATTTTAAATTCCAAAGCATCAACAATTGAACTTGTTCAGCACGTTTCACAGAAAGCTCCACAACTTGCATAGCTCACATAGTTCCAAATGTGTATATTTTATGTTGCGGCAAAAAAATAATAATAAAAAAAAAAACTATAAAAAAGTAAAACAAACGAAAACTTTTCATTCAAATGAAGGTTCCAAAGTATTGAAAGATCTCTATTGAGATTTTAGATTTTGTTTATAGATAGATAGATACAGATGATCGCTTGTAATTCGCAACTAATTCAAGCTCGTCTTTTTCACACGCAAAACTGCGTTGCGAAAACGCAGCCACAATTAAATTGAGTTCTATATACACAGTCTCTATATACAAATATGATAAATATGAAGAGCAACAAAGGCATTTCCGTTGCGCAGTCGCTATGTTGAGTGGGCACCATGCCCACTTCCCGCCCTTCCACCAGTTGTGCCCATCCAACTGCGATCATTTCACTTTCAATTGCATTGCACTTTAGACCGTCGACCATTCAAAAAACAAAAGCAAATAAAATGTACAACAAATTTTATACACACACACACTCGGCACACACAAATACTTAAACTATATATGTAATATTTAAATTGTGCGTCGTTTATTTATGGCAAATTGTGATAAACTACAGTCAGAGAGCTGTGATTTTGGAGCATTAGTTTTTTGGGTTTATCACAGACCAAAACTCAACAAGCTTCAAGGCTGCAACAAGTGGGAAGATAAGCTTGAAGGTTACTTGAAAGGGTTTCCATTTATTTTTCTCATTTGCTTTGAGGAACGTAGAAATATGTGAAACATGAATCGAAACAAAAGTGTAAAATAAAGCTTATGTTAAATGTGTCAAGACTACGTGGGAATTGGCAACGATCAGGATACAATTACAATACTTAATGCTTATTTAATAATAATTGTGAATGTCAGCGTGAAATTAGAGTAAAATGCACAAATATCAGAAAAGGAAATACAACAAGAAAAAACAGGGAAGTTATTTATACAAATTTTATAAAATGAATGTTATCAACTGCGGAATTTTGAAAAGTATTTTATTTCAAACATATATAAATTTTTCAATTCAAGTTTTTAAACTAAAAGTTCAATACTTGAAAAACTTAGCTAGTTTCACATTTTAGTTTAGCGCTAATTAGGTTTTTCTTAATTCAGACACTTTTCAGACATGCCAACAATTTGTAACAGGTCTTTAAACAGTTGTTAATGTGACAAAGGGTTTTAAACATATTGTGCAGCATTTTTTAATGATATATCTGACGAACTTTTGCACAACAGAGCAAGTTAATATTAATATTATTGTTATTATTGAGGAACTGTCCCGCTTTGTTTGGCCCGTCCGGAAAATACCCGTAATTAAATGTGACTTCGTGACTGGGCAGCGCCCTCTTCCATATACATATATGTATATATATATATATATATGTATATATGTATGTATATATAAACCCTAATTGCAGACAACAGGAGGAATTTATTTGGTGCTTTTATCCAGCGTGAAATCTGTATTACATTATTGCATGACAAATGCTTTTGTTTCTGATTTTTTTTTTTTAAGTCAGGATCGCGTGTTCGGCTATGAAATTAAAATCAAAACACAATCCGTGGGATTTCTAAAAACGCGTGCTGCATAGTTAATAATATCACAAAGAAGCGGCCAGGCAATTAAATAGAATATGAAATAAGGACATGCCGTAACCTTGACATTGGCTCGAAACAGCAATTAGGTATAAAAGGAAATAACTAGATTGTAAAATAATAATTATGACCTTAACCTTTAGCTCTTAAACGATAGCACGTGAAAGCAAAGCAAAAGAAATGCATATAGATAAATATGGCAAACAACAACAACAACAAAAACAACCACAACAAAGATACAACGGCAAACCCTAGATAAAAAATAAATGTGTGTTGATAAAAAAAATATGCTAAGAAGTTGATTTTCTTCCTACCCATCCTTAAGACAGATTAAGCAATCTCTTACGGGCTATGACCGATAAGCAGCAGCTGATAACAACTCGCCAGATGACTAATCTATGTCTATGGGGTATATGCATGCATATATACACACATACATATAGTAATCTGTGTACACACATGTCGAGATGCCTAATCCGGTCATGGACTATTGGCACCAACAACACAATCGTTGTCGTCAATTCGCCCAGTCACTAAATGATATATATGAAAAAATAAAAATGAAATAAAATTAAATAAACGAAAAGATTTCAACAAAAGGTCAAAGAGAGCGCGAGCGTCAACTAATAAGAGTATACAAATGAAGAGAGCGAAAGAGAGAGAGAGAGAGAGAGACAAATATGCCTAAAATAAATTGTTATGAGAAAACAAAACAGTGAAAGAAAAAACCAGAGATCTTTCAATCAGTTGATATACCATATAAGTAAGTATATTTATACTTAATAAACTTAGTTAAGTTAACACAAGACTCGATCTTATGAGTAGGGCATAAACAAAGCGTCTGTTTTCTTCATTTTTATTTTTTTTTTATTTTTATTTTTGCAGTATATAAACCAGATTTGTGTATTTACAATTTGTTAGTTTTATGAGCTAAATGAAAATGACACGCATGAGTCAGAGAAAACTAGCCGGCATCGTTAAACAATTCACCAAAATGTATCTGTATCTGCAGCTGTATTTGTATCTGTATCTATAGGTGTAAGTGCACACATGTGATTATATATATATTTTTTTTTCAATGGAAAATTGTTTAGCGTAGAGCTGCCTTTTTAGTCATTCATTGAGTAGCTGAAAAACAAAAACATCTGGCTTTGTTTCTCAATTAGTGCTCGTAGCAAACTCATTCATGCTGCTATTATATAGTAAAATATGTTAATTAATTTATAAAAATCAACGTTTTGTTTTTTTTGTTAGTGCTTGCGGTTTGTCACTCGACAAACACGATAAGCTGCCTGCAAGGATTGGCCTGTCTCAATGCACAGATTGTTGTGTGCTTCCCGTTTCTTTTTTATTTAGCTTATCAATGCGAAGCGCAAACATAAATAATAAATAATAAATAAAGCTTGTGCGCAATTTGTTGGCTCATAACTGTAAATGACCCATAGCTGATATGAGCGCACACATATAAATATATAATATTTATATATATTTCCTGATCTTTAGCCCGCTGTCTATTCGATTACCTGACAAACACTCACATTTAGTACTTTCTTGGAATAGAGCAATAAAATTGTTTTACTGTTAAGAAATATATAACTATATAAATATATATACATACATATATCATATGTCGTATACTTTTCTTTTCTATTGAATGCTTGATAAACTTATGAACACAAGTTTTCTTCAAGTGTAGCTAACGTTAATAAAGCTTATACGTTATGACTAATACCAGGAAACCAAATGCACATTTGCATTGAAAACAGCAACACAAAAGCAAGATCCAAAAATCAAAACTTAAGTGGAATGAAAATAAATTTACTGAAATAGATCTTCAAGTGTTTTTCTCTACAGCTGCACATTTTCTAATTAACTAATTGATTTACTTTGGAACTGAACTTATTGAGTTGAATTATGCTGTTTTGAATGATAAGCTTAAACTTAGATTAGATTAGATTAAGTTTTTCTTTTTTGCAGTCAATTTGCAACGCACAGCATGTAAAAAAGTTATTTTATATAGTGAAAACGGATTCTATTTTGCGTGGGTTGTTTTAGTTGTAAGCACAGTTCCCCATAAACCATATCCATATCGAACGGCGCAGTTACTTTAAGCTAAACAAAGGCTTTCGTATAAGTAAATATAAGAAAAGTCGCACTTTTGATAAACAAGAATCAAAGTCTGAATTTAAATTCACAATTTCATGTGGCAAATGTTTTGCATTCACATGAAAACTCGAAGGCGTATATAACAAATATTGAATGTTGAAATAATAAACATTTAAAAGGAAAACAAATGTTTCGTTAAACAAATCAAATGCTTAACTCAAGAAAAGTATTTGCAATGGTTTGCAATATATTTCGCAAACCGAAAAAATGTCAGACTAAAAAATACCCTCAATGAGTATCAGTATATACAAGTATAAAGAAATTTTGCTTTTGCAAATCCTTTTTTGCAAATCAAGCAGAACTTTAAATAAAACAAGTAGTCAGCAATATTTAGCTTTAAATATAAATCATATAAATTAACTTTCAAAAAGCCCAAATTTGTTAAATGCGATCAAAGTTCGGTACTTCCAGATACTGATTATATAAAACGAATATCGTTTTTCTTTCTGTATCGGGCACTAAGTAACATTATTTTGATGATGTTTGTACATTCAAACAAAAACAATTAAAAAGTCTCATATCGAAAGTGCCCAGCTATAAGATACCCTCAACATAAAGAGTCTTACATTACCTTTAAGCTAAATGTGGGGAGGAAATGTTATCCAAAAATATGATAAACAACAATCTGTGTATTCTCTACGACAACATAAATCACCCAAATTTGATAGCCCTTGTTTAAATAGTCTTGGAGATGTTTTCTTCTGCCCATGTTACATACATATACCATATACCCGAACATAATACCCATTCTATGCCATTTTTAATAGCTTGACGGTATAAAGAGCGTGTACAGTCCAAAGTTCCGAGACACGGGTTTATTGTTTTGGCATACGTCAGCCCAAATGTGAAAATGATATTCGAGCCGTTATCGGATATCTTGCGAAGTGTGCTGAAACTGAAAATTTTGTGTAATAATACAAAAGTTTCAAAACAGAAGTTTCTGTGGCTACTTGCAAAAAAAGCAAATGAAGTGGCAGCAACAAACAGCAGCAACAACAATAGCAATGTGTCATATGGCAAAAAGAAATAATTGCTAGTTCTTAATGAGACAGACAGCAGCTTGGAAGCCTGCCAAGAGCTCCCCGAGCTCCCCGAACTCTACTGTAGTCACCACCTCTTCCTTCTGTCTGATGTCGACCCTTTGTTGTTATTTAGTAATGGAAAACTTATCAAGTTGCTGCTGCTGCTGCAGCAGACTCTTTGTCCCGTGTAAACACACATTACCCCGCCCGAGTGCATTATCAATATAAAGCTGAGTAATTCAGCCACGTTTGCACGACAAAATAATTCGCGATAAGCGCTTAATCAGATTGTGATTAAATTTGCGAAATTCAGCAAACAAGGGTACTTAATATAAGGGATTGTTTAATAAAAACGCAATAACTAAGGCGTGTTAAGGAATATTACTCTGAAGTAATAATCCAATAATGTACAGCCTAATTGGGAACTAGACAATCTAACCTTCATAGATAGAGTTTAGAGTCTTGAATATAGAGTAAGTGTGGAGTAGACAGTGTACAGTATAGAGAGTATACTATTGTTTAGTATTTAAACGTAACATTTAGTTATAAGAATACTTTATATACTTCAAATATCTGAAAGGTTGTTCAGGTATTCGTATTGTGAGGTGCATTGTATATAAGGACAGGTAAACAGGTAACAAAAAACTGGTTTTAGCTGTTCATGAAGTTATTTTCATAGTGATCACGTCACAGTTTAAGTACTGAATATATATATATATATATATATATATATATATATATATGGCCATCTCTAGATCTGACAATTGTGCATATTATGCGGGAAATCACAAATCTACAAATCAGCGGGTACACTAATAATGTATATAATAGAATATTAAGACATGTATGTATATACATATATGTATATACATATGTATTCAAATGTTTGTATTCAATTTTGTAAACAGTTGCTAACGTGCTAAAACTTTCGCACAGTGAAATCAATTGCCAGTAAATGGGATATATGAGAATAAATCTCACACAGACTTTGCCAACTAACATTCTCTAAAAAAAAAATAAACTTAAGCTGTTTTCGTAGCCAGCTGTTAATCAGCCTCAGTTAGGCCGCCACCCCCTGAGATGAGTGCATAAGTACACATACAAATATACATACACACACGTACATATATATATATATATATATATATATATGTACACATGTATCCACAGAAGCCGTACACATACATATATACAACATATATCAAGTATGCCGCAAAGAATCCATTTGTCTATAGAAAAAAGTGCTGTATTTACCGTGTGCCAACTTTGATAAGCGCACAAAAAAATTAAATTAAATTAAATTTTAGGAATAGAATTTTCAATCGTATTGAACATTTAAGACATGCACCTATTTGGTTGTCCTCGAGTGTAGATGGATAATTCTTAGCAGGCTTGATTAAAACGAGACAAGATATGACAAACACAAATACAAATGCAGCTAGCGCTTTTGTGTGACCTAAGTTCGTGTATGTGTGTGTGTGTGTGTGTGTGTGTGTTTACGTGTGCTACCCACATGGCAGAGGCTGCTGCTGCGTTTGCTCCGCTAAGCAGTCGGCTGCGAGTTGTCAATTGAGTTTCTGCAGAGCCGCTGCTGTTAATGTTAATGGCAGACAGATGATGTTTTGTATATGCGGGCTGCGAAGGCGGGGGGGAACTGATTGCTTCGATTCAAAGAGAATGAAAGTCGCCGCGTTTTGGCAAAACGAGATATTCGCAACTTTTGGCAGCTTTCTACACAGCAGAGTTGAGTGGTCGCTCAAAAGTAAAGAACTGAAAGCGAGAAGCAGAAGACAAAAGCAACGGCGAAAAGAAACAGGTTTTACTGCCGTTTAAAAGCGTTCGTCACTCAATATAAGAACGTTAATTTACACGCATACAAACACAGACGCGCCATAAACAAACTCACACGCACACAGAGACATTGGGATATAACACACTCGAAAGCGCAAAGCTAACTGGAACTTTCGTAAGGTGACAACAAAAACATCGACAACAGCAGACAATGTTACGAAAACAAAGCAAAGTATTTTGCGCCGTTTGCTATTTTTGGCCAGCCTGAAGTACAGAACTGCATTTATTTGCACTCATTTATTTACCTATTAGTTTCCAGCTACTATTTTCCGTTGCGTTCACACTCAAAACACCTTCGTGGAATGCACTCAATTAGCACTCGTTTGAGTTGCAGCAGATAATCAAATATTGTTTCATTTGCATTTATCTTTCTCAAAACAACTTGAACTCAAACATATTTTAGCACCAATTCTTGTATATATCAGTTAACACTTTAAAAACGCACATAACCGTAACGTGTTGAATTATTTATCAATTTGGTGTGCAGCGTTTATTTTTTGTACGCAGCAATATTTATATTTATTTTCTTTACTACATGAAAAAAAAACCGATCCAGATTCGGCGAGTCTTTGAGCGCAACTGTTGTTAACATTTTTGTGTGAGGGAGGGCTGACTTCGCATTTGAGCACTAACAGCAAAATAGCAGTTTGCGCATAACAGATATTTATCGATAACTAAATACAAATAATCGCCATCTAACAGAATGCTCCTCCAATTAACTTAACAGCAAGCTCCACCGAATTAAAAACCAATGAACAGATACCAGATACCATCTAACAGATTACTCCACGAAGTTACAGAAAACTCCACCGGCAACTTGTTCAAACGTAAAAAAATGCACAAAGCTCAGCGCACTGCTTTTATTGCGCCGCTGTGTCCAGTAGCTGCAAGTCTGGCAACACCAACGATCAATATCGCTAGGTTTCCAGAATTCGTTAGTTGCGAGAATAATCTCATTCAACCGAAATGAGTGATTACACCAGCGACGACTCAAATTCAGATAGCTGTTTTGGATATGCCGAAGGCATTGAATATGTCTTGACGCAAATCGCATTCCCACCCAATGCGCTACGCACCTTCAATCACGATGCACAGGTGATCGAGAACACCATTGTCGCGGCGATGTCCCAGTACGATCCGACATTCGGGCGAGCTTTTAAAGGTTTAAGTCTGGGCGGCAGCTGCCTGGATGGCATCAAGATCAAGCTGCCGGACGAGTTCGATTTGCATGTGAAAATCGATCTGGGCTTCATCCCGTGTCCGGTGCTCGTGCCGCAACGTCCGGGCTTTATCTTTTTGCGCGCCCCGCGCTCCGATCATCCCTGCGTGCAACACTTCGGCGGCGCGGGTTACTTCATCAGTCGTACGGCCATACAACGTTGGTTCCGCCACAACATCACCGCTATCATGCCACAATTACAGCGTATAAGGTGCATGGAAGGCCGCGTCTACAGCGTTGCATATGTTGCCCAAGGCTATGGCGTTGCCCACAAACTGTTGGCAACCGATCGGTACGAACCCTGGCGCCAGATCAGCTTCGATTTTGTGCCCGCCTTTGAGTTTGCGGCAAATGAGTGGCCCGCCGGGCTGCGGCAACCGGTGAACGACGGACGCAGCTGGCTGGCCGTGCCGCGCAAGTACTTTGATCGATCCGAAAATCAGCAGGATGTGCGCTCCTTTATGCTGTGCGCGCCGCACTGGGAGCGCCTTGTGCTGCACAAGAAGCAAAATCTAAAGGATTCGCTGCGCCTGATGAAGGCGCTGCGCACTGCCAACGATATGCCCGCGCTGCGCAGCTACTTCCTCAAGAGCATCTATTTGGGCGCAGTGCAGCAAAAATGCGTCAACTGGGATCAGGCGCCGGGTAGAATTCTCATACGCGTAAATTAGCCAATGCACTCGATTCGATTCGACTCGATTCGATTAATTAACATTCGCATTAACTGTGTTGCAGATGCTCGTGATTTTGCTGCACTGCCTGCTTAAGAATCATTTGCCCTTCTTCCTGGTGCCAGCCCACAACAATCTCGACCAGCTGAATCCGGGACAAAGACGCAAATATGCGCGGATCGTTAGTCGCGTACTCCATACACTGATACGACGCCGGAATGCGGACTATTTAAGCGATTACGATCTGACGAATATCTTTGGCATCGAGATGGAGTAGGAAATGAAAGGATCATGTTTTTTATTTCGTTTTGTTTTGTTTTGATTAAATTTTGCACACTTTATTGAATAAGTATTTTGTTTAAGTTTGTATTTTGTTTTGATTTAGTGTTATGAAGCATTTCAGTTAGAGTTGATTAGCCAAAAAGGAAAAAAAAAAATATATATATGGCAGCATTCCAATACTCTTTTTGTATTTCCCCCATACACGTATATATGTATATGTATAAGTATCTATGCATGTGTGTATATTTCATCTCTCTCTCTCTCTCATTATGATTACGAACATACAAACTAGCAAGCAACTTGCAGCAGGTACGTTGAGGCCTTGTTAATAAACCGTTTAAGACTATTCTCTAGTTATTTGCATTATCGTTATGGACGTGTCCCTCCACACAAACACACAGATACACACACACACACACACACACACGCACGCACGCACGCACATAAAACAGGCTGACAGACACAAAGATGCGCCAATAAGTATTTGGCTCCAGTGTTGTTGTTGTTGTTGTTGTTGTAAAAAGTCAGTGACATTTTAGTTGATAAATGTACATAGTATGTATGTATGTTTGAAAATTGGGATCCCGATCAGTAGCGCTGACTCTCGCGATCGGAGTACTTGCCGCTCAGCTTGCTGACCGAGTAGCGATCGGAGTAGGCATCGTATTTGTCCGCCTTGTAGTTAATCTCCTGCGGCGTATAGCCGATGTTCTTTTGCCAATGGCGCGTCCAATACAAATCCTCGTTGCGCACCTGCGACGGCGTCTTGGCGTCCCGGCACACATACACGCAATAGATCATGCAGCCGATCAGCGTGAGAAAGCCAAAGATCAAAAATATAACGCCCAATACCCTGCAAAACAAATCAGGCAATATTAGACTATTGCCAATTGGCGAAAGTTTCCCGTTTTTAGCTAACCAGACATAGACCGGCTCGTAGAACTGCACCACAATGACAAAGCCGAGCGTGACCAGGATCAGGCCCAAATTAAGCAGCAGCATCAGGCAGCAGACGCCCTTCACATTCGGGCAGAAGGGATTCGGCGCCGACATTGTCTCGATTTTGGCGCCACGTTTCGTTGTCGAGCGGCCGCTGCGTCCCGTCTTCGCCGTGCTGGCCACCGAGTAGACGCTGCGCGGTGCTCCTCGGGAAACGGGACGATGGCTGTAACGACTGCAAAAAAAAACAAAAAAAGGATTCGTTAGACTCAGCTAAATGGCAATGCTGAACTGAGGCGTTTTTAGACTATACAAATACATATGTCGTAGAATGAGTTTAGTTTGACCATTGTACATGTGTGTGCGTTGAAGGGCAACGACAGGTCGTCGAAATATTTCAAGTTGTTTTATTGCAGTTCCGTTAGGTCATGCAATTGGCGATAGGCGAAGAGCATTGTAACAGTGCGAAGGAGAGAGGCTGTGCTGTAAATGAGGTCTGAGCGAACTGTATAAGAGAGACAGAGGCAGATATGTATGTAGATACATAACTCTGCTGCTGAGTGAAGTCTGATCGTAGGCCGCGAACTGTTGAAGAGAGACCGAGACAGAAAGATACACAACTTTGACTGCAAATTATAATTGTGAAATAGAATTAGGCTCAGCGCTCTCTGAGAGAGTCAGTTCGTATTGCGTAGAAAAACTGAAGAAATGAAAATTCATCTCCGACATATATTTTATAGATTTGTAGATTCCTTTCTTCCACCACAACTTGCCTAATCTCTGAGGGCGCCTTGTATGCGGCACTGGTCACATAGATGTCGCTGCCCGCATCCCCGGCCTGGTCGTAGCTCAGGGCGGAGGGGGCGCGCGGTGGCTGGCGTGTGGGCGGCGGGCCGCTGAGGGAGCGCGGACCGCCGTTGTCCGGCGAGCTGGAGAGGCCCATCTGACTGTGGCTGTAGCTGTGCTGCAGGTGTTGCTGTCCATTGGCGCTGCGCGCCTTCCGCGACGAATTATAATTGCCCTGCGACTGCGGCGAGATCCGCTCGTGGGCCAGCGTGTACTCCGAGTGGGCGCGCTGCGAGTGCGAGTCGTCGCCATCTGTCGAATAGCCCCGATTCGAGTGCACATACGGCGGATCTGGCGTCAGACGTCCATGTGTGGCCACGTAATGGCCGCCCTTCAATCTGCCAAAGATAACGTTTATATGTTTAATGGTAAGTGAAGGAAGTATTGCTAGAAAAAAATGTATTCAATTTCTATTTGCACTCTTGCTTTTTACCCTCTCGTGTCGTATACTCTCTCAAGTCGCATACTAACTCAAGTCCTTAGAACATAGCCATCTCTGTCTTACTCAAGACTCTTGATATCTACGATCGAACCTCACTCAGCAGCAGAGCGTCTCTGCCTCTGTTGCCGAGCTTTCCGCTCAATATCAGCTAGCAAATCCTCAATATCCCCGAATTCAGACTGTTACTGAAAATGCGACAAAAACATATGTATGTATGTATGTATGTATGTATAACTTTTACTTTCTTTACCTCTCGTTCTACCACCTTATCCTGCTTTATTTCTCTTTATCATTCTCTGTACTCTCTTTCTACCACTTTATATCATAAACTTTTTCTTTCCCTCGGTCTCTTTTCTATTCTTTCGCTCGTTTTATTCTCTTTTAACTGGGTTTATTTTCTTCCTCGAACATAATCTGCCTATCTTCGTTATTTGCTCTTTGACTTTTTCTTTCTCTTACTCTCTTTCATCTTCATCATATTATAACCTATTTATCTCTTGCACTTTTTTGAGTTTTCTCCCTTAAAAATATATCTATATTTTTCGCTCTCATTTTCAGTTGGACATTTTCTATTTTTCATACCATTGTTCATACTCAGTTTTCCCTCTTAAGGCATTTTAACTATGCTTAACTAACTTATGCTAGCTACTTGAATTTATGAAAATCGCATAGAGAGGCGAATGTTTAAAGTTTCCTCCTGCTTGCTGTACCACAAAGCAGTTCTTTTTGCAACGTTAGTCTGTTGCCAACGAAATCAGTTGGTTTTCTCAATTGTTCTTACTTCTTGACGCGTCTCTCGTGCATTTTTCTAGATCTGCGCTCCTTTTGACTTTTGGCTCTGCCTGCTTCTCCAGCTGCTTCCTCTGGTTTGTGGGGTCTATTCAGTTTTTGGCCAACTCGGCGGACTATTGTTGTTGTTGTTGGTGTTGTTGTTGGTGTTGTTGGAGACGTTGCTGTTGGTGTTCTCTAGAAAGTCCCACGATAGCTGCGGCTGCCTGCAAGACAATAACAATAACAATAACAATAACAATAACAACAACGAAAATATGAAAATAAACGTAAAACGTTGAGATTTGTTGCAATTAACTGGCGTTTCAACTGGTTGCAAATTAGTAGCCGGTTTCCAACTTTTAATTAGTGTGCAAAAAGTTATGACTGCGTTTTATGCTCATGTGTGTGTGTGTGTGTGTGTGCTCGTGTGTATGTGTGTGCGTTTTTTTTTGTTATATGGCAAAACTATATTTAACAAGCGTTAGAACGAAATTCGCCTTCAATGCGAGCTCAAGTTTTGTGAATTTTAGCGTTAAAATACTTGCTCAACATTTTGCTAATTAATACAAACTTAACTTTATTGCATTTGTTTAGCTCTGTAGAGGATTACAACAACTAGCTAACAAAATGTGCAGTGCTTGAAACAAGACAACGTCAAGTTTATAAAGTGTATATGTTCATAATCATAAACATATAAATTTGTTTCTTTCGGATCGGTTATAAAATTTGTTTTTATTTAAAATATTTTTTATGTATATAAAGAAACCACTTTTTAAAATTTTTCAAAGAGGAATATTTTTTTTGTGCCTAAAACATTTGTGGAATATTATTAATTTTTTACTACTTAACAATAGGTAAAAAATAAATTTAAATAAAGCATTTTTTTTTGTACAGAATTTAGTTAAAATTGGATTACAAAAAATGTGTTTTTTTAAGAAAATCTTTTTTTTGTTTTAATTTATTATCTTGTTAAAGTCTCCAATTAAGAATTTTGATTTGTTTCTTACACATCAGCTAAATGTGATATATATCGGATAATTATAATTAAATTAAATAACTAAAATTTCTATGAAAACGTTTTTTGTTTGTTTTCAAAGTTATTCAAATTAAAATTTGAAGTTATTCAATGACTATATTTGGATCGATCAAAGATCAAGTTAAGTGCTTCAACAGTTTATATCTATAAATGGGCACATTCTCAATAAGTCATAAAGCGAATAGAACAAAAAAAAAATTGTTACAAACTTTAAGAACAAATTCCACTTAAGATTTTTTTCTGCATGAATTGCTGAAGTTTCTTTTTTTTTGTTTTTTTAATGAATTGAATTGATTTGAAGCTGGTAAATGTGGAATGTGCCAATCGACACAAAGAACTGTAAACAAATATATATTTGTATGTGTGTGTGTGTGTGTGTGTGTGTGTAAACATAAAGCGATAAGTGATCGCAACTCGAGTTTTTGCCACTTGATAAAGCTGAACACGCCCCAGCTTAAATGTCAGCTTTATTGTGACTTTTTGTTTATTTTGATTACTTTTTCGCATACTCTATGAAGGAGTTGGGAAAGGGTATATCTTTTTTTTTTTTTGGGGTAGAGACACTCAATAGATACACTTTAAATGGTTGTCTTCAATTAGAAGCTGAGCAGTTTCTTTAAAGATTCAAACAAACATTTAAAGAATTTAAATAACAGTGTATTGAGCAGTCGTTTAAGCTTTGCTTTTGCCATTAAATGCGTTTTGGGAGTGCTGCTCAATTTATTTCACTCCGGTCTTTTGTTCGGCTAAAACTGCAACTGGACACACAAAGCAATCGTCCCGTTTGGATTTGCAGTTCGTTGCACCGCGTGTTGCACGTTGCACGTTGCACGCATCCTGGCTGGATGGCTGCCTGGCTGGCTGACGTGCCCCAATTGGCACGCCGCACCCAACACACTCGAGGAGCATCTTTCAAGTTCATCGCATCGAAATTGAAGTTGCCAGCAATTTGTCACTTGGTCACGTAGCCCCAACTCACATTTACATTTACCTTTACATTTACCTTTAGCTTTGGCTTTACCTTTAGGTTTACCGTTTTCCATACTCTGACCTGAACGACACTCGAGCCACGTAAACTGCAAAGCCCCCAAATCCCAGCCCCACCGCCCCCGCCCCCGCCCCGCCCCCGCCCCAATTCCAATTCCAATTCTCAGCTTAAGTTTTAGTTTTCTTCGTTCACAAACTTAATTGCATTTTAATACCCTCACTTTGCAAGTTTTTCGAGACAATAATAAAGCTAAGTTTTGGACGAGTTTTTTGGTGTAACTATTGTTTAAATAACAATCGAAATAAAATAAATAAAATAAATAAAATAAATAAAATAAATAAAATAAATAAAATAAATAAAATAAATAAAATAAATAAAATAAA
>SCDZ01000712.1:0-53236 GCA_004143845.1 Drosophila lacertosa | reverse complement strand
AATTAGTAGAAGAGTATATGGAGCACAGAATTGGTATTAGCACAGAGTTAGTAGCACAGTAGCACAGTATTAGTATTACAGTCTCAGATCTTATGTGGCAGGTAAACTTACTGAATTCTCCTCTGTCTCACTTTTAATCGATGCCACAGATATAAGTAAAAGCAGCAGTTGTTTAAAGTATTTCATTTTAATAAAACAATCCGAATAAACAAACTGTTCACTCTTGAATTAAATCGCAAACTGAAATTTGTTGCCGCGCTTAATGCACAGATTACCTCTTATTTCTGAATTGAGCTAATTCTTATCAAATATTCGGCTCAAAGTTAAGGTTTAGTATTTTCGAATATTTGTCAGCTGATGTCTTCTCTGTTATCAGTCAAATACTTTGTTGTTCACTTGCTGTTTCTACCCGGGCTTTCTGTTCGAGAAGTATTTGTACTCATAACTCTTGTTCTCATCACTTTCCTAACCTAGCTATATTATGGAATTACTACTATGGAATTATGGTTGGTGTAATGGACTCCATCGGGAATATATTCTACTTTGTAGGTACGTTTTGAGCAGCTTAATCTAGCTGTACACATTTCAGCTTGTACTCATGTTCGACGAATTATGTGATTTACAGGGTATACTTTGAGTGCTGCTCAAATGCTGTTAGAGATTCATTTTAAGCCTAAACAATATTGGAACTGTGCAAATGAGCCATGTAGGTTACTTAAGGGAAACCTTTCCTGCGGGTCCTTGAAAGGAGCCAGCCTAGAGTGAAATATATTTAAAAAAAAACACATGGAATTGATGCTAACATATGTTGGCTGAAATAATTTATTTTTTTTCCTTTTTGATCACTCAGCAAAAAGAACAAAAAAAAAACACGTACACTCCATGCACATTACTCATACGCCCCAGTGGGCAAATTTATGAACTCGCCGTCGCACTTGAGTCGTCGTCGCCACACACACACACACACACACACACACACACACACATTCAAACAATAAGTGCGTTTGTGTGTTTGCTCAAGAGGATGTGGAATAAAGCAGCTTGAAAATATGCCAAGGGTTAAAAAGTATAATTCATGCTACATGAAAGCACTGAAAGGACGCAAAGGTGAAGGGGCCAAAACAGAGCTGGGCACAAAAGTGAATGGGCAATGAGCAGTCAAATAGGCCAGAGCTTGAGTCTAAGATCTGGCCCATAAAAATATCACTTACTAATCAAGTGCTAAATAGGAAAAGAACACATGAACTTTGGATCCACTCTAGGGCTGTTTATGTTGTGGCTAAGCTGTCTTTTCCGGTCAATTATGGGCCCACATAAATGAACCTGCTAAAATGCTAACAAAAACACACACACAGGCGACCCAGTCCCTTATTTGTCTTTGGGGATTTTCGGTGTGGCAAAAAGGACAGCGGAAAATCCTTTTTTTTTTGTTGTTGTTGTTGTTGTGTTTGCTGGCCGCAAATTCAGTTAGCCACTTAATTTTGTGGTTAACAAACACACACACACGCACACGCTCACACGTATTTTGGCCCTTAATTGAAAGCTCAATTGTTCGTTCCCATTAAATGGAATTTGTTTAATCTATTGTAAAGAAAACGCGACAAATCAATTTGTGTCAACTCAAAAGCATTAAAAACTTTTCCATAATGAGCGCTATTATTAAATGGGTCTTTGTCACATATTTTATTAGTTTGCATACCCTGTACACAAGCACTGCAAACGGGTATGCCAGATAGCGGAACAAAAAAAGTTGTTGGAAGTAAAAACTTTGTCAACTCAGCATAGCTGTGAAATGATCACAGGGTATTTGCGGGTCGACTACAAGCATTGTTGATAATAGCTGGAAATGGCCATAGGTTAACATCAATATGTTAATGCTCGGCGCTGATACGCGGCATTTTTATGTTTGCCAGCTGCGAGCGACAGCATTATCTGAGTGGGCTATTGCTATGCTGATTTTGAAGGCGAGGTGCTTATTTTAAAACACAGACATTAGCATTTGTATTGTCAGATGCTCTAAGCATTAATTTCAACATAGGAGCTGTTGTAAAATGATCAAAACAGACAAAAATTGATAATGTTCAAATCGAATATTAATTTGTATTTTTCCGCTTTACGCTAACTCACTTGCAAGCAGCTGTTTTGTGTTTTCTGTTTTCTGTTTACAGCTGCTCGCAAGCTTCAATCCACTGCCGCCTCTAACGGTCGCGGACTTGCGAGTCTCTCTGCTCTCTCAGCTGACGGTCAGTGCTGCCTCTTGGCGGCACCTACACATGTTTTTTATCTGACCACATAACTCTGGCACATATTTTCCCACCGCCCACCTGCTCGCCGCAACTTTTAAACAATTATGGCCGACGCCGTTGCGCTCATGAAGAGCGAGAAAAAAACCCAAAATGGCTACACACCAACGTCGATCGTCCAATGAGCGGCGTGTTTCCGAAATCGCTGTGTGCGTGTATGTTTGTGTGTATGGAGTGCATAACAAGAATTGCGATTGGGAATTAATAAATTACATAATGTTTTTAACAATTTAATTTTATAGAATATTTATGTATTCACTCATTTAGAAAGCTGACTTTTAAAATAGCAACAGATTCATGAGCGTGCTGAACTACTTTCTGCTGCTACCAATTTGTCTACTACTAAACTTCATTTAGTACTTTTTGTCTCGTCTGGCAGCAAGCATGCGCGCGCTCACCAAAGAGCACCAGTGCACACAAAGCTTGCGTTCCCTCTCACTGGTTTGCATTTGCTCTCAATCTCACTCTCACTCTCGCTCTCTGCGGTTGCTCTCTGCCTTGCGCGCATGGGATTTTCGTGTCGCTCGGAACAACAACAAAAGCACACTTGTTGAAAACGAAAACGACCACAACAAAGAGAACATACACAGCATGAGTGCCGAATGCCGAATACCAGGCGACTGAACTGAACTGGTTTCCTCTCGCGAGGCGGCGAGAGGCGGCAACTACAGAGCGCTGAGCGCGAAATGAATGAGTATGAATGTTGTTTATAGATTTTTAGTCGAATTCTGTTATTTCACGTTAAAGTACGTACGTGCGCTGCGAACGGATTGTGAACGGAGTGTGTGAAATTGTTTAACGTGTGCCGCGTGTCAAATAAGTACGTAACTAATTGCATCCACACACACACACACACACACACACACATGCATCTGCATACACGCATGCATGCACACGTACACATGTGTGTGTAAAAAGGAAAAAAAAAGTTACGAAAATCAAATAAATATTTATTTTTAAATATTTCTAGTGATGATTTTAAAAGGTGCTTTAACCCGAGACTGAATCTTAAAATCGGTTTATTTTAAGCAAATAGTGAAAAATACAAGTTTAAGCAAATAACAAAGAAAGCGAAAGAAAGAGGAGGAACAACTTCTGGTTTCCGCTTCGATAAACATATTGATAGAGGTCAATCCCCGGCCTTCGTCCGCCCTCCCGCCGCAGTCCGGCTGTCAAGCACTCATTTGTCAAAATCACACGTACGTGCCTCGTCATAAACGCGCCCTAAACGAGGCATTCAGGCGAAACCGCAGGCCACAAGCCAAAACCAAAGTCTGGCCAAAGAAAGAAAAAAAGAAAAAACAAGAAAGAAAGAAAGTAATTCAATAGCTAAAATTGGTTTCTTGTTATTTTCCTCTCGTTAATCGCAATTCGTATTCGTATTCGTTGTATTCGTGAATGCAGTATTCGCAGTTTTTGGCGCGTAACGCAAAATATGAAGTGCACAAATGAATACATAAATAAATGTTAAGCAGCTGGCAATTATAATACTTAATGAATTTATTACACAATTAAGGCGGCAAATCAAAATTAATTTGCTGCTGGCGTGAAAGTCACAACTCGACGAACAACAACAACAACAACATCATCTAAAAACCCCCCACATTCAATTGTTAATAACATAAATTATAAAACAAACAAACAACAACAACAACAAGTGCAGCCTCAACGGCTTAATCGAGGTTTAACGAGGCGCAGGCGCCGCTTTTCACACGAGTTGGCAGCTCGCCACGCAACGCAGCGTCAGCGATTTCGATAAAAATAATTGCAAAGCAACCCTGTTGTTAACTGCGCCGCAAGAACAACTTAACTCAAACACCTCCCACAACCAAAGAACAGCCGTCAAAGTGGATTTAACCAATTATAACAAAATGCTGCAATCCAGCAATCATCATTATTTACGGCCGGATTATATGACAACAGCCGCGGCACCCACAGCGGTAAGTTATCGGAAATACATTTCAAATTGGTAAAAAATACCTGAACTTGTTGGTTCTAGTAGTCAAGGACCCACTTTGTGCTACAAATATCCATGTAACTTAACCTACCACAAGAACATTTTTAAAGATTATTCGAGATTGTTTTTAATGCTCTTGTTAACTTTTAATATATGTATGTATATGTATATTTTTTGGTTAATACTCTGTACAATTATTTATCATTACTTTTCATAAGTTTATTATAACGAACGATGTTTACTTAAGCCATAAATCGAAGTCACAATTTATATCAAATTAAGGCGAGACTTGTTTGCTTGTGCATTGAATAATAGATTCTTGTGTCTATAACTTATGTGTAATATATCACAATCCAACTGATAGGAGCAGCTTATATTGTCCAGGTATCTACTGGCGTTTAAGCTAAATTAGTTGCCATTATTTATTAACGTATGATATTTCATAAATAATAGAAATGTCGACACAAAAGCAATTACTGCACTCGCCGCAAGCGAATTTATTGTGCGACACACAAATAATCAACAACAATGACAACAACAACAACAACAACAACAAAAACAAAAACTCCTCCACATGTCGTCGCTCAAAGTGGTTGCCGGACCGACAGATTGTCGAATTGTCAGACTGCCAGACCGTCAGATAGTCGTTTGGCTTCTGTGCTTGACTCGTTGACTATTGCGAGAAAAACACACATATAATATACAATATTCACAATCGTAACACTATAAATTTCCCAATATCTGAACATAACACTTATTTATGCTTGTGCATATGAAACTTTGTATGTACATTCATGTATGTATGTGTGTATTGTGTTGTCAAACTGAGTTCAGTTCAGTGCGAGTTAGTTTCGAGGCACCCCTGAAAACTGTATTCAAATTTATGGCGTCCCAAATTTGAATTTATAATGACAGAAAACAAATGCAATATCGCAAATGCTGCTGCACAAAACAAAAGCAGAAGTAAAAAACACACGGTACTAAAAGCGAGAAACTATGGCAGTTAATCAGAGTCAAAAATCTTTTACTGTTGCGCCCGAAAGACGTAAAGACCAATAAATTAGCATTTTAATTTGCGCGTAAACATTCGTGAATAGTGAACGGAAACGAACTCTTTAGCCCAAAATGGATGGATGGATTCATAAAAATGCATCCGAATACTCAATGGATTGGCCCAACAAAACACATTAGTTCGCAGGGCTAATGCTTAGTTAGTTTTTCCAATCGCGGAGCGGAGCATGCGCGCACAGTGTCCAATGAACTAGTTCAGCGGTGATTAAGAGTTATTTCAGTCTAATTTATAATATGCAATTTTGCTCGTGTATATACATATAACAAATGGCTACAACGTTTAATGTCATTCGCCATATTCATTATTCACGATTAAAATTTATAACATTGTCATCTTAAGTAAATTTATTTACTTCAAGCTACGACTGTTTGCCTGACTAACCCTTCTACTTAGGTGGATACATATGTAGGTAAATAGTAGCGCGCGAATATCCATACATATGTACATATATATAAATTATTCAATGATTTATGACGGCTGCCCGCTATTAATTATAATAAAATCAAATAAACTAAGCTTGACAGCTGTCAGTGTCATCGTTTGTTTTTGTGGCGCCCGGACAATAAGAAACGACAAAATTATGGCTGACTTGCCGCAAAATTACTGTTGATAATTTGCTGTCACATGTGAAAAATGATCGGTCGTGTATGTTTGTGTGTATTGTGTGTGTGTGTGTGTGCGAAAGGCAACTGCCACAAAATGGAAACTAATATGCGCCGCCGTGTTGGGTAATAACTCAAAAACCTGAGTAACGTGAAAGTCAGTTCTGTTCACTCGCCAGTCAGCTTTAAATGACAGACGACGAGCTAACTTGAGCTCAACTCAACTCAACTGAACGGAGTAAATAAAGTGCAAATGTCAGCTGACCGCAAACATCATTAATATAATTAAATGTGTCAGTCAAGCAGCCATTTATGCACTCAGACATTCATTTCAGTTAACCACACGCCGCTGTCTGCCATCACAGTCAAAGTCAAAGCTTCCATGTAAAACCGTTTCACCAGTCAGCAAATTTACAGTTTACAATTTTGCAGTTTACAGCTCCCCAGTTCGCAAGTTCGCCGTTGAACTAAAGTGTGCGCTTGACACAATAACGCTCTCGCTCCCAAAAAGAGTGGAAGAAAGATAGAGAGAGAGAGAGAGAGAGGAGAGCAAAAGAGCTGAATTAGGTTCAGCTCGGCTTACTTAGTTCAGTTCAGTTGAGTTGAGTTGAGTTGAGTTGAGTTCAGTTTAGTGGGACTTGGGTTTTGTACCCTTCTTTTGGGTTTGACTCGTTGTTGTTGTTGTTGTTGTTGTAATAGTGTAGTTCACAGTCTGTGCTTTGAGCTTTGTGTTTGCGTGTGGCTCTAATTAAAGTGTCATCAACAGCGACAACAGGGACAAAAACAAAGGCGCAACAACAATGAATTGCCCAGCATGTTAGTGATAAATTGCCATGTCTAGAGCTGTCATGTTAATTTTTCGTGCACACTGCATAATAGTTTTTGCCTAAAGTGTTAATTAATTCTTGGTATATCAGAAATGTGCGGTGTGAATCAGAAAAATAACGATATGTAAATATGTACAGTGGAACATCGCTTTGATGAACCAACAACGATTTGGGAAATTGTCAAATCCTCAGACAAAAAAAAGATTAATATAAAGTTTACTTTAACAAAGTCCATCAAAGAACTCATATTTTTTTAATATACCTTCATAAAGCATTGCGATTCTTTAAAGATATATATTTTGAGAGGATAAAAAAGCGATTAAAAAGTGTTGCTAAAAATAAATGTCGTATAAGCATTAATTTAGGAGGTTTGATTAAGAAATACTCAAGTTGTATAGGTCGTATAGTTTTATGGCACTCATAATTTTTTTAACGATCAATTTTGTTAATAAGCTTACTATGTATAAAACCATAAATAAATACGACCAGCAACAACAGAAAGTGACCATCTTTTATTGTTATTAACGAATGGAGCAAAAAAGAGTTTGGCCACACACACACACACACACACACGTGCACCTACATACATATATGTATGTATATACATACATATCAATAAAATGGCCCGATTGACAATTGACGCCTAAGTAAGCCCCATTTTGATGCTAAATGCTTACGTACGAAACAAATTGAATTGAGCGCGACTCAATGAATTCATTTAAATGCACGCGAGGCAGTAACTATGGTAATGAATTGAAACGACTGCTTAAATGCAAAAATAATAACCCGTTTTTAGCACAGGCAGCACAACAAAAAAAAAAAAAATAACACAAACTGCGAACTGCAAAGCCAATAATCGTAAAATGCGGCAACAAATTAACCAATAAATTAATATAGAAATAATCATATTAATGTGCCCGCTGATAACTGTCATTTGCTGCGGGGCTAGCAAGGAATTAATTTATGGCTGGGTGTTGTTGCTTTCGGGCCTGGTTGATAAGCGAAGCCAGCGCTCCAAATGACTTTTAAAGCCTTTGCTGACCATTTCCATTTTCGATTTTCCATTCATTTCCGATGCGCGCTAATGTGCTGTAATCTGCGGCAACTTAAATGGTATCAATCATTAAGTCGAAAAGAATATATGTACATATATGTATGTATGTATGAGTGATTGCCATAACACACAAATTGCTTTTGAAGCCCCCCCGTTCTTAAAACCCCAAAACGGGGCACATGTCTTAAATGCGAGTCGAAAAGCCGTCGAGTATTTCTGTGTGTGGGCATTGCCCGGTCTGAAATGTAATATTGATAAGCCAGCCCGAAAGCGGTCAACACCGAAACTCGCGCCCAATGCCAATGGGCCTAAATGTCTGGCGCCGTCGCCGAGTCGAGTCGAGACGAGACGAGACGCGTTTGGCTTTCAATCAATGGCAAACAAACAAACAAACAAATAAACAATCAATCTCAATCACATCAATTATGCGCCGAAACAACTTCTGAGCTGTCCGCTTGTCTTATCAAACGCATTTCATTTTTATTTATTTATTTATTTTCTTATTATTATTATTCTCTAAAAAAGGCGACACTTTTCAAAAATCAGCTCTATTCTATAGATCGATGTTAATCATTTTAATTGGCGCCACTTCAATTCGCTTGAACGTATCTCGGTTTCAGTTTGTGACTGGGAAAGCGACTCGAATTAGTTTCGTGTGACCTCACATTGGAAAAGTGAAAGTGAGTTGGAGACAAGTCTAAACTAAGCTTTAAATAAGTGTAAACTTAACAAAAAGTCAGCTAAGAGAGAAGAAATCTGAAAAGAACAGAAATCACTTTTAATCCGTAATTAAAAATTGGTTTAATATTAATTTGTGACAGGGTGTAACCGATTATACACGTCAATAGGGTATGCACGACTATTGGTTGGACTTTGAAGCAAAGTTAAATGAATAATATAATAGAATGCCTCTGTCAAATAGAAAGAGCAACTGTCGCTTGTTGTTTGCCCCATCCATATTCATTACGGGGCGCCTCACAATTGGCGGCCATGAAATATGCGCCATAAAGTTGACAGCAAGTTCATTTAAATGGAAAACGACATGTGTCAAAGTGACACTTTTCCTGATTTTCGTGTAAACGCAACCAATTTCTTACACTTCACTTCAGTCAACGTTCCTCGTCTCTTTGACACTCTTTTGAACACTTCAAGGCGAGAACGTTCCAAGGTTGAGCAAAGGAAAAAAACAAAAGAAAAACAAATTAAAGACACTGTCGGAATTGTTATTTTCAAATGACACGAAATGTCATGTTGAACTTAAAGCGGGGAGCTGCAAAATGTAATTCCATTATTATCAATACATATATACTATATACTACTCTATACTATATCTCAACAGCTTGTCTTCTCATTCCTTTGACAATCATCTCACGCCTTCACCTTCTCTTATCACGTGTTGAGGATCGTCTTTTGGCGCTTCCCACTGGCAGCTTATTTAAATTAGCTGCGACTGCAGACTGCAAATTTGCCATCTGCAATTCATTTTCACAGCTGCTTTTCCGCTTTTCCATACAACTCTATTTGTTTCTGGCTTGTTTTTTTTTTTTTTTCCTATTTGGCGCACTTTCGCGAAATTTGCTTATCGCTGTGGAAAATATCAGCTAAAAGGGCGTTGCGCAAAACAAACTTGTTAGAATGCTCGACTCGAAAGGGGTTGACTAACAGATACCCTGTTGTGTCTGACTACAACTCAAAACTGATTTTCCAAACTTAAATCGTCAACTACAAAACTGCAGTAAAATCTATTTGCGTTTATTATTTATAATTTTGTTCATTGAAATAAGAAATTCACAGACCTTATTAAACCCTCTTGATTGCTTCTAAAGGATATGTATAAGTATTATCTCTCTCAAACTCTAAGACAGGGAGGTGTTGTGTGTGTGTGTGTTTGTGTGTGTGTTTTGGCACTCGCATATACATATATTTATTTTTTCGCATTTTATTATGCAAACTCTGATGGACGGGGGCAGGCAAACAGACCGAAAGACTGACAGACTGATAGACTGAAAGACCGTAAAGGGTGTCGGCGTGTCAGTCACTCAGTCAGTCAGTCAGTCGCCTGTTCTCACGGGAACAGACAGCGAGACAGACAGAGAGACAGGCAGATAGACAATCAGAGACAGGCCAAGTGCGATTCCATTTTACTTCTTTTTTTTTTGTTACCAGTTCGTATTGCAAATTAAAAAAAAAAAAACTAAAAACTACAACACAGTTGTGCAACACACTAAGCTGTCAGTCTGCTTTCCGGCCTAAACGGGGGAGTGTACTACAAAAAAATAATAATAATAATAAAACCTAAAATAAAACACGGGTAGCTGTCTTTCTATCTGAAACCGGAAGCACCGACCGAAAAGTGCATTTAAAACAAGCCAATTCTACTGGAAATGTCTCAAGAAGAGTTTTGAAAGGGGCACGAATAATTCATTGAATACAGTTGTAAATTGCATTAACAAATTGCGATTAAGTCGAAAATAAATAAAACTTTGTTCCTTCCTTCTGTATTCAAATCCCTTACAATATATGAAGGTATATGTTAACTTTTTAAATTATATATATACTAAAGACTTGCTTCTTTTATTAACTGTTAAATACAAAAAAAACGTAAAATAATTTTTAATTTATTTAGTTAAGTTTTTACCCACAACTGCTTAGAACGTTGAATTAACTCGTAAACAACGCGAATTTTAATCGAGCATGCAACGAAAAAAAAATAAAATTAATTATGAGTAATGCGAAATTGCTGTAAAAAACCAGGGCAGGGGGAAATTGAGGTGCCAGGGATGCGGATGCGGCAGTTGTTGGTTTGTTAGCAGTGCTGACAAGTGTTGTCAACGCGTGCATAATTATAAATAACACATAATTAACGCGAGCCAAATGCGAATAACACCTAACTATTGCCATCTCGCTCTCTCTCACTCGCCGATTGAGACTCTGTCTCTGTCTCTGTCTTGGCTCTTTGGCATTTTGACAGCGGCCCCAAAGGGGGAACAGATGACACTAACAACATTCAGATTATAAAGTGTCAGTGGGTTTATAACGGGCGACGTTGCACGTTGCACGTTGCAAGTTGCTTGTTGCAGGGACTGCCAACTTGCTGCGAATTCATTAGCGCTGACAACTTGAAATGCTAATTATTGTCAAATTAATTTAGTCAGCTGTCAGCTTATAGACGTTTTTTTTTATTTTCTTTTTTTGATGTTTGTCTGAACAAAGCATAAAAATAAAATCAAAAGAATTCATATTATGTATGCATATATATATATATTATTATACAAATGTGAGAATTAATGAATGCCGCACGTAGGCGCAGGCAGTCAATCACTTGACTGACTGACTGACTGACTGACAGATTGACAGATGGACAGATGGACAGACTGACAGTCCGTTTTCAGTTTATGCAAATTTGCAGCAGCAGCTGCCGCCGCATTTTTTTGCCACGCTGCCAAAATGTTTAATGCAAAATAGGCATGCCATAAAAAAACGACATTCACATACATGTTTTTTTTATATTCTATTCTATTTGATTGACTTGAGAACTCAGTGGCTTAAATAATTGCTATTAATTGGTTTCTGCTTTACATTTTAATCGGCGGGTGTAATAAAAGCTAAGTTACTTAGAGAGAGGGAGAGAGAGAGAGAGAGAGAGGGAGGGAGAGAGATAGTTGTTATACAAACAAGAACAAAGTAATATTAAAACAACCCATTTCTAATCCACAACTAAGCACTTTTTTATATTCCTCTCTGTTCAAATTAAACTTAATTACTTAAATAAGAATTATAAGTAATTGCAAAAATCTTATTAAGTTTATTAAAAAACATTTCTTCTCAGCGGGATTCAAACTAAATGTGAAATTTTGTACTGTGTGTAATTTCAAGTATTATTTAACAATATTTAAAAGCAAAAATATTGTTTTAAGCAAAAATAAGTAAATTAATTGTAATTGAAACTTGGATGTATGCAGTTTATTAATTCATGTGAAAAAACTTTATGCATATCAACTTTGGGTGTATCTAGAAAATCTTTACACACTATCCATACGAATATATATTTGAAGTCTTTATGTTTAAATGTGGAAACATTAATATTTTAAATGCAAAAAAATTATAAAAATATAAATAAATATTTTAAAAAAATTGCACAGAAATGTAATTTTGTAATTAAACAACTATTTGAAAGAGAGGAAGATAAATAAATGAGAAGAGCTGTGAATCGAATAACGCCCACATTGACAAGTTCTAGGAAGGGTAGGGGAGCGGGGAGGGGGGGTGTCTATGGGCCATGACAGGCTAACATTGCGTATGATTGATAAACATGTTGTCTTAATTACACAGAGAAACAGCTGCCGAGAAGAAGACCTTGGGCCAAGTAAAAGCCAAAATAGCGAGTAGACGGCTTTGACCGATGAGCCGCATAATGGAATATGGCAGATGGGCGTGTTGACAACTGGCAATAAAATGCCCGACAATTAGTTTTGGCCCAAGCAGCAACAAGGTTAATTATATTGCGTATACGCAGTGGATTCCACTAGAAGTTAATACAACAGTTAAACATAAAAACGAAAGAGAATAAAGGTTAAGCGACAAGCAGCAACAACAGTTGTTAACTGACAACTAAATGGACACATAATGTTGACAAAAGTCTGACATCAAATCTAAAATGACACAAAAAAAAAAAATGGCAACAACCCGACAGACATCAAATGAAAGAAAGAGTGACACATGAAAATGGCATTAATGTGTCACTCAAAGCGCAAACAGCAGCAGCAACAGCAGCAGCAGCAGCAACTGCAGCAACAGCAATTGTTGTTGTTATTGTTGTTGCTGTTGTTGTTGGCCCCCGACAGCAACGACGTCTAAAATTGCAACATTGTCTAACGCCGAGTGCACTTCACAAATGTGTCTCTATGTGTGTGTGTGTGTGTGTGTGTGTGTCGTCAAATTAAGTGGCAACGCCAAAAGAGCATTGCCACACGTAGCCCCAGCCTTGTATATTATTGTATGTTGTTGTTGCTGTTGTTGTTGCTGGTCTCTCGACCATATTTACTCGGTCCGAGTTTGACAGTCAAATGACGCTGTCAGTTGTCAATATGACAAGTGTCAGTTTTGCAGCAGTTGACAGTTAATGTGACAGCGTTTGTGCGCGCCGGCTAAAATAAACTACAGGCATATTGGATTGCACTAACACACACAGAAACACACACACACAGAAACACACACACACAATCTGAACTCGACTCGGTTCGGTTCGATTCGGTTTGCAATTTGCCTTTGACAGTGTTGCAACGTTTTGTTGCATGTGCCGCTCTGCAAATGGCGCCAGCAAAGACAAAGTCCGCTAACCAAAATAGAAATCTCTTGGAACTATTCCATATTCCAAATATAAAATAATTCGTAAATCAGTTAACAAATATCTTCCATTAAATCAATCGGAGCAAATGTTTTCTTTAGCTAGAATTGTCCAAATATTTTTAAGCATCAGCTCCTTCTAATTATCCTTTTATACAGCTAACTATTTTATTCTATAGCACATATCTTCTAAATGAAAAGTCTAACCAATAATCAATATTAATTATGTATAAAACTTAGTTCGTAAATCAGCTAGCAAATATCTTCCATTAAATCAATGTTAATAATGTTTTCTTTAGCTAGAATTGTTATTCTATAATCCAAATATTTTTTAGCAACAGCTCTATCTAATTATCATTTTATACAGCTAACTATTTTATTCTAGACAACATATCTTTTCAATTAAAAGTCTAACAAATAAATATTATTGCAACAAAGCCACAGTTTTTTAGTCTTACTTAGTCAGCAAATGAATACAAATATATATCTATCAATGAGTCAGTTTGCACATATGTTTTCTTTAACCAACTATTAAATTACACAAATCCATCTAATTTACACAAAACATCTTTTTAATCAACTGGTCAAAAGATAAAATTATTATTATTATTAATATTATCAACGTCCTCTTCTAGTAAATCAGCCTGAAATTATTTTTAAAAATTTTTTATATTTAATAAAAAGCATTTTTAAGCAACAATTTTTGCCAATAATCATTTGTTAACTTAACCCAAATATTTTTAATGAACAGCAAAAATTTAAAAATAATAATTATTGTAACAACAAAGTAACTATTTTGAACTATGGGAATATTAAGACCGATGTTTGTGGATCTTCCTTAAGGGGAGCTCTTTGGAAGTCCGTCTAAGTTAGTCAGCAAACTATAATAATTTAAATTTATTAATAAACGCTTTTATGTTTTAGATATTAATTCAGAAGCTATAATAACAGCTAAGAAATCACGTTTAAACAGACAGAACAACAAAATAATTATTTTTTCTTTATAGAGGAGAATCAATAATTAATTATTTAAAGTGTCGGAAAGAAATTTAGCTATCAATTTTACTAAGATAAACTCAACATACAATAAACTAATCTGGGTTTTAAAACCAGGTCTTTGCCTAGATTTCAATTTATTTTGAGAGGACTGCAAAATTAACTAATAAATTATCTATATCTATTTATTATTACTTATTAAAGTAAAGTATAGCTTACTAGCACTTAATATATGTAAACAAGTTTTAGAATATTAAACGTTATTCGTTAAGGATCATAATACAAAATGCATTAATTCTGACATTTATTTCAATCACTTAATAACTAGTTTAACTTTAGTCAGCTTTGTTAATATGAGAACAACAATATAATTGACATATTACATAAAATTTATACCGTTTGGAAATAGATACTTTAGTGTGAATAGCTTTTTGTGCACGATTATTATTTAATTGAACTTAATTTATTGGGTTACAATTATAAATTGTGCGTTCTAATCTGATTTACAATTAAACAGGCTGCTTTTTATATGTATATATAGTTTACAGTACTATAAGAATATAGAGAGACATATAATTTATACATAAACATATACATATGTATGTACATATATAAAATAATGTATCATAATAATAATGCTGTATTTGCCTTTTAAAATTTAAATTGAGTTTATAAGACTTTTCTAAACTATTATTGTAATGTTTATATATTTATACTTAAAAGTACTATATTGAATTAATATGAAAAAATTGTCAGAGAAAAAAAACTTAAGTGTATGTTTATAAAAATATTATTATTATAACTAAATTTACAATTTTACTCAGAATAGCCCTTGAATTTTATTGAGAGTTTTATTGTTTTGTATTAGTTTATTTAACTTCTTTGTACAAATGGAATTCAACTTTGATAATTTCAATGCCAACCAGTTATTTATTATTAGTTATATAAATAAGAAATAAATTAATACAATAAATAAAGTAATCAGTAAACATAAAAAAAATCTAAAATTTTAATTATCTACTATTGAAATGTGTTTTGGTAATAAATACTTTAAATTAATAAACACTATTTTATATTAATAATATTTTTACCAATTTCGCAGTGATGAAAAATTCATGTATTTTAAGTAAATTGTCGCAATTTCTTTCGTTCTGAATGCTTCAAGAGCATTTATGCAAATTTTGAGCTCGGGCTCGAGCTAAATTTATTAGCACACCACGAAAAACAGACAAAAAGGTGTTAACAGATAATGGCATAAAATACACATAAGCGTTAAGTATGTGGAGAAGACCAAGCCCAATAGCCGAGTCTAAGGATAAAGATCCTGGTCTGTGTGCTGGAAGGCAGCCGCCTTTGCATAAAGTTTTTTTATACAATTTTTATCGCTTATTTTATAATTCTCAACAAAACTGCAAAAAGCGTCTTAAAAGACGTCGCCGCCTCAGTCGCTGCCGCAGTCGCTGCCTCAGTCGACGTCGCTGTCGTCGCTTTGGGGCTTATGCAAAGCGACGGCGTCGCACAATTTCCGCTTTTTATGCTTATCCTGTAATTCATATTTATAGCAGCCATTTTTGTATCGCAGGAAGCAGCGTCTTGGTAAATTGCATTTAACACAAAATATGGGAAAGCTGCTGAATTGCATTAACTTTTATTTGCGGGCAACTCCCTCAAAAAAAAAAAAAAATATATATATATATATACAACCCAACTAGAAGAGAAAGTCGACGAATATTTGCCCATTTTGGATTTAGCGCGTACCATCTGTCAAATACTTCCTATAGGACGAACTTATACGCGCCTTGTACTCCTCGCCGGAGCACTGGATGATGCCCGCCTTGACGCCCACACTGAGAGTCTCCCTGATGATCTCCTCCACATGCTCCTTGTCTTCAGTTGGCTCATTTTCGGCCAATTTCTCAACTAACTCTGCAACGGTCGCCGAGCCGCCCATCTGGACGATTGTCTCGAGCAGGAATTGTCCATTTTGATTCATCCTTGAAATCTATATTTAAATATATTTAAATGCAAATATTATATATTTATATATGAGCTGTATAACACTGCGTACTATTTGTAAATGAAAGGGGCTTAGGTTTGTTGATAGATTTACAACTTTTTTTGTAGTCAAGACTTGCTTTGTTCTAAAAGAAAACAAAAACACTTTTCTTTATATACTTAACACATATAAAATGGAATTCAGGCTTTAATCAGACAAATCAAATTATTTTTTATTATTATATTATTAAATTAAACTTAGTCTATTTAAAATCTAAGTTATATTTAATAATATTATATTAATTGGGTTATCATATTAATAAGTTGACTTACATATACATATATATAGAAAAGAAAAATATTTCTTGACCTTAATTAACTTTTTGTTAACTTAGATACTTATTAAATGTGGAGTTTAAATCATTATTACGTTGAAAGTTTGTTCAAGTCAAGTCGCTGAGTTTAAGCCTTATTCAAAAGAGCAAACAAGTTCCTGAGAATCAAACTTATTCACATTCAATCTGAAGATGAGTGTTTAACACATTACTTAAGATCTTGACTTCTACTTTCGTGTGCGGCAAAACTTCAAAGCCCTTTGCAAAGCAGTTGTCAAACTTTAATTTGGGGCTAGAAAACGCTTTGTTTTTTTTCTATTTTTTTTTTTGTGGTAGCTGTCTGAAATTCGAGTTTAAGTTTGAGTTTGAGTTTGTCTGGCACTCGTTGAGTGTATTCGAATTGAACTCAACTCGAAAACAGCAACGATTGCTGTCATTTTGTGATTGTTTCAAAAGTTTCGAACATTTTGTTTGTCATATTAACATAAAGTATGATTTCTAGAGTGGCCGACTTCAGTTATTGTTTCAAGTGTATTTGTTTTGTTTTCTTCTTCTCTAAGTGTGTGTCGATGTGTCACATTTGCCCAGAGTCGACAACAACAACAACAATAAAAAACAAAAACAACAACAACTTGGCTTAGGGCAATATTAAAATGCCGCTGCGTAAAATGTGACACATTTCAATATTTGACTCATCAGCTGTAAAACAATAAGGCAAATAACACATGGCCAAGTACAGTAGACACTGCCAATACGAAACTTCAGTTAAACATGGGCAAATTTCTCAAACTAAATCGTAAAAAATTAAGAATTAAAGAGAGCTTCAGCTAAAGTTCTTTAACTTGCGCTAAGTGTAAAGAGATCTGTTAACACGCTGCGTATACGTTATATATTTGTTATTCAGAGCACACCTTAGAAATGAAATTAGCAGCTAATGGCCGTAGCCGTTAAAATCATGACAGGCAATGTTTAGTTTTAACTGTCTAATTGAATTATCCGCATTTAACAAGCGACTGTGACTCGATTGTGCAAAAAGCCATAACTAACTATATATAAATATATATATATATATATACATGTGTAGTTGTTGTTGTTGTTGTTGTTACTGTTTAAACACATTTTTTCACAAGGTGTAACATTTGAATTAACACCACACTTATAATTTGTAAACTTTTCATTTCGAAATGTGTTGTTGAGCAAGTGTTAATTAAGTGCAGTAACTAACTTGATTATTGTACTTATTTTTGTTAAAGTGCGGCTCAGTTTAAAATAAGTCAATTGACTATACACATACATACATATGCATATGTATTTGTAGGTATAACAGTAAGCCTCAATAACAACTATTGTTCGAGCGTAAATCGTAAATCAAACAAACTCCATATGTGGCCTATCTGGCAGTATATAAATATTGGACGAGCATGCCCGAGTGTGTGCACACACTGCCTTTATACATACATAAATACATACATATGTATAAATATAAACTAAATCACAAACAACGGCAAAATGCGCGACACGAATACGCGTAATACCAAAAATCAATACGGAAACTTTATCAGCGACCATATAAATTATGACTAATTGTGCTAAAAACGAGACAGAATGGGGCGCAACAATTAATAAAGTGTTGCTGTCGATAAAGTGTCCGTGGAATGCGAATGGAATGGTTCGAACCTAACCTATAAACGATTTTCGGTATTCCAATATGGTCTTTTTTTTTTTGAGGGGGAACTTTTGAAACACAGTATATAAATTTCCTTGAATACGGTCCTTATCGTTAAGAAAAATATAAGCTCAAGGCTCGAGGCGTATTCCCATTAGAGTAGAGTTCATGTACGGGACAGAAAAAGAAAGAAAAAACGCTTAAGTACCGATAAGAAATTTGCCATTTTTACAATGGTATCATAATAATTTATGGCTGCCCATTGAGTGTTATAAAAGCTTCAATATTTTGTAGTTTATGACTTGCGCCAGTTGGGCATGGGCGTAATTACACACAAACACACACACACACACACACACAAACACACACACACACTCATATACTAAATACATAAGCTGTACGTCATTATTTGCAATGTGCGCTGGGCCTTTGTTAGTTTGCGATGAATTATGGCTCTCAACTCTTTTGCGCTCAGTTTAGGTTTTTGGCGCTCTTCGCTTCACTTCCTCGTAGCGCGCTCTCGCTCACACTCCCTCGCACGTTCACCGCCCCTTTCTCTGTCGTTTTGTGCCCTGCTGGGCAATAATTTATGGCATGCGGCGAAATGGATTTTATTGCAAAAGCCGTGTTCAAGTTTATGGCACACAACTGTAAGTGGGCAATATTCATTTCATTTATATGCACTTTGCTTTGTGCTTTGTGCTTTTTGCGGCGACGGCATTTCACTGGCAACTGCAAATCGCTAATTTTCACTTTTCAGCCAGAAAAGTAGCACTTAAGCTTGATTAGCCATTAGCCATGATTAATGCCCAAATGATTAGCCCAACTCACGCTCGCCTTCGCCTCGGCCACCGCACAGCAAATATTACGTTGTCATATTTTATGATCGCTTTATGGCCGCCTATTTCGTAAAATGAATTGCACGGAATGGGAAATTATTGCTACGCGTTTCGAACCTGATTAAAATATGTACCCAAATCGCAATGAGCATGAACAGAAATACCCTAGAAAACGTAATTGGCGTATCTAAATATGCTTCTCTCTCCCTCTCTCTCTCTCTCGGTACTACAAATGAAGGAAAATATATTTGCGCATCATATTTCTTTTTACTTAACCTATAAACAGAACAATTCGTCATCTAGGTTTAACATTTTCACACTTTTAAGTTAATGCCCATGAGTAAAATATCTAACTGCGTACTTATGAATAATTTGCCAAATAAGTTCGAGTACAACAGAAATGAATATTAAATGAATCATATTAGCATATAAATATTTACAGTTTCAGTTTTCCTTAATTTAATTTAATTTCTGCGAAAACCCTTTTTACCCTCCTTGATTTCATTTTCATAAAGATAACACCTTAAATAAACTTATCTATTTATCAAAATTACAATGATATATATTTTATATAATATATATATAAATGATATTTGCATTTAAATTAGTTTACCAATAAAGTATAAATATATGATTTGTATTCAGTTTTGTGATGTTATCTAACAGCTAGATAAGGTCAACTTTATTGATTATTTATTCGTATTTAATGTTTGTTTGACTCTTTATATTTGGTTTGTTATTATATTTTTATAATGCAAATTTCTTAAAAGAGTTTAATGATTTTGTTTGGGGTTTCTAAAGAAAAACTTGATCAAATATCAAATAGATTATAATATTAAAAAATGCCCTAAAGTGGGATATTAAGTAAATTTTTTATATTAAGGGAATTATTGGATTAACAAAGAGCAAAAGTAGAATCTGGTCTTTAATATTATAGACTGAGATAAACCAGCTTTAAATAAAGTAAACTGTTTCTTGGCAACGCCTACTAGGGGCGTGGCAAATAACAAAATGTATAAGATATCTAAGTTTAAAAGATAAAGGTAAATGAAATGTTGCAGTTAAACTGTGATCTCTATAAATTTATCAATAAATTAAGACATTACCTCAATAAATTTAATATGTGCCTAAAGTTACAGTTTAAAGTTCAGTAGAGATTCAGAGATTATATAATTTATATAGATTTATACCTTTTGTTTGAATTTGTAAACAGATCTATCGATCTAATGTTCTTTCTTTAAAAATAAAAATAGTAGCATTCAGATAGCTTGGGTTTCAAGCTAGATCGACCAAATTTGGTACATATATTTTTGTATACTCATACTTAGCAAGAATATATTTAACTTTTTGAATTTCCATAAAATTTTAAAAAATGTTAACTCTTGAATTAAAGCCTTTTTAAAAGGATTAGACAATAATCGAATTGTGGGCTTAGGAAAGTTAAAAGAAACGAATTTTGGTATTTAAAAATAAAAAAGGGTTTTTATTGATGCTGCTTTCCTATATGAAATGTTTAAAGAAACTCAATATTTTGGTATGAAAGATGCTTTTGAAGAACAGGTCGTTAGAACTTTTGTAAGGGAACCCAAAGACTTCCGGCCTTCGTATGCCTTCTATTTGTATTTGAGCAACAACAATAATAATAAGGGGCTTTATCATAATATTTTTAGCGCCCCAAGGCAATAACTGTGGCCCCCAACGTGCCCGAAATGCTTTCACACTACATTTGCGTCGTAATTTAATATTTAATGTGCTTTTTATATCGTTTATATTTGCGAGCGCGCTTTAATAGCCCCATAATTCCATTTATTTATTTGGCCACGTTTGCGCATATTTATGGCCAGAACGGGGCGGGGCTCGAACCCAACTCTCTCTCTCTCTCTCTTTTGAGAGTGTGTTGCATGATCTGGTGTTGGCCACAAAGATTAAGATCACGCATCGTGCCCAAAAGGAAAAGTGTTTGGGGCACAAAGACAAAGGCGACAGGAGTTGGGTTCTTATCTGATGCCGCTGGCACGATATCGTTCAAAGTTTCTTCTTCTTCTTTAAATGAATACATACATATATGCAGGCTAATAATTCGCAACTCCTCTTCTTCTTCTTGCAGCTGGACAACAAAAGCAGCCCGTTGGCGCTTTTGGCCCAAACATGCAGCGCCATCGGCGCGGATACCACAAACCCAAAGCTGCTCGCGGCAAACATTGAAAAGTCCACAAAGCAACAGCCCAAAGGAGGCAACGGGAATGGGAATGGGAATGGGAACGGGAATGGGAATGGACTGGGTTTGGGTCTGTCGGAGAACACACGCGATAAATCGTCGCCGGTTAGCAGTCATTCATCCAGCGTTAGCACAGGCTCCGTTGAACAACAGCAGCAACAGCAGCTGCCGCCTGCTCACAACAAAACGCCCAGCACCTTTAAGCCCTACGAGACGAACAACAACAACAACAACAACAACAACGATTGCGGCGCCACAAATCTCACCAGCAATGGAAACCAGCGCGTGAAGACGCCCAAGGCGAACGGACGCTGCGACTCGAACCAAAGTGCGAGCAGCTCGCAGCGCGAATCGCCGAACGGCAGCGCGAGCGTCGTCCTGCGCAGGACACCCAACGCCACGGGCAGCCCCGTCCTGCAGTCTGTTGGCCCCGTGCGCAGCAGTTCCAAAGAGTCCGCCGCCATGCACAGCCCCAGCAGCGCCCAGGCCAGCTCCAGTCGCCTGCAGGAGGCTGCCTACGCGGCCGCCAAGGAGGCCAGCTACGTCAAGGCTCTGCACGCGGCCAGCCAGCAGGCTAACAATCCCTCGGCAGGCTCCTACTATCCAGCAGGTAAGCGATTTCAGTGATAAATGCGAAATGCAATCAAGGAAACCCTTTAGACTCTAAGTCCTGTAAGTCTATCGGACAACTGATAGAAAAGTCTTTGAGGAAACCCTTTAGTCTGTTAGTCCTATAAGTCTTTTAGATGATTAAACATAATAGAAAAGTCTAATGCTTCAGTCAAATATCAAATAACAAAGTAACTGATAGGTATCCTTTTTATCTAAGATAAAGATTACATAATGAATCAGAATCAACAAAATTAAAATAACCTAAAACCTATCTGGCTATCTAAGTTAATCAAGATATTTTCTAGGAAAAGAAGTGTAGAATCTGCAGAAGGCAATTAACCCTCTCTATATTCAGTAAGCTTATAGACAAACAGTGATCTTAAGGGTCTCGATTAGATAGGGTTTTCATAGATATCTGAAGACTTAAGGTAACTTAAGGTATTGCATATGCTTATCAATGAGTCAACATCGATAGTTTAATAGATCCCGTCATGTTATGAAGTGAGTTTTCAAATACTTAATAATAGAATCAACAACAGGTCAATTTAGATTACATTTAACCCTATTTCTTTTTCCTATACTCTCTTTTCGACAGGCTATGGCACACCCTATCCCATGGATCTGATGACAGCGAGCTCGCTGATGTCGCCGCACCACGCGATGTTCAAGGCCTCGGCCATGAACCCGTACTTGAACTACGCCCGGCTCAAGGGCCTGACGGATCCCTCCGGCATGATGGCAGCGGCGGCGCCCAACGTCTGTCGCGATCCCTACTGCACGGGCTGTCCGGCCAGTCCGCACTACATCAACAAGGCCGCGGGACAGCCCTGCCCGGCGGGCTGCCCCCAATGCGAGGTCGCCGCCGGCGGCAAATCCGGCGGCAGTTCCGCCGGCGCCGGCGGCTCCAGCGCAGCAGCAGCTGCGGCGGCAGCGGCGGCTGCCTCCTCATATCACGCACAGCTGGCGGCGCTGGCGGCGGCCTCGCAGCTGCCCTACGTCTGCTCGTGGATCGGCAGCGATGCCGCCTACTGCGGCAAGCGCTTCGGCACCTCCGACGATCTGTTCCAGCACTTGCGCACGCACACCGCCTCCGTGCCGGACGCGGTGCTCAGCGCGGCCGCCGCGGGCGGCATACCACCGAATCATCCGCTGTTCCAGCGCACCTATCCGACGCCGCCGCTGAGTCCGCTGTCGGCGGCGGCGCGCTACCATCCGTACGGGAAGCCGTCGATGCTGCCGCCTTCGCTGGGACCGCCGGGCATGCCCGGTTTGCCGCCGCATCCTGCGCTGGCGCAATACTTTGCGCCCTACTCGCTGTACGGACCGCGGATGGGTTCGTCGCATCCGTAGTAGGAGTTGCATGGCTATGGGTTGGGGGCAGGAGGGACAGCATTGGGGCAGCTTTCAGTCAACATTCAGTCGGGGACGGGGCTAACTCACTCGTGAAACGAAAAGCTAGTGATCTAATGTACTTTAGTTACATACAAATGTTTAAAATTTTAGCTTTAGGCGGAAGTTCTAAGCACACTCACACATCAATTTGTTCGTCAGTGTGTCTCTATCTGTGCGTGTGTGTCCCATTCATCATAATGCTTAATGTTAGTCTTAATACTATTTATTAATAACAAAGAATACATGTATATATCTATAGCTTTGTATATGCATATACATAGTTGTGGAAACCAATTACGAAATGAAAAGATTGTCCAAAAACTTCAAGTTGTAAAACTGATGTACATTTTAATTATTACAAATTACAAACTAAATATACATGTATAAAAATATATTTGGCATATATGTTTCTTCGCATGTATGTTAATGTAAATGTAATTATGAACACTATTTTAAAGTTCATTTAAGTCACTACAACCAATCAATAAATCAAAGAAAACTTAAATCTCTCAATGTCTTTTCAATTAACCAAAAGAGGAAACCTTTAAGGTAGGCTTAACTTTAGGATATCGTTCTTAAACAGGTTAGACCCAATTTTGATTAGCTTGAGAATTTGCACATATGTACGATGCCGTAAAACGAAATATGCACTTTCCGCTGTCGAGACCTTATCTGAATGGCTTTAACTCAAAGCGATAGGAATTGTGCGGGCCCCGTGCCAGCCAATAAACCAGAGACTCACAAATCATAGCATTCAGCTACGTTTGCCGCTGAATTATGCCCGGGAAAGCTCTGTTCTGGGGAGGGGGTAGGGGAGGGGGAAAGAGGGGTGTTGCAAGTTAGCTGGCGAAGCTGGCGACGCGACGGTCCAAGGCAGTAAATCAAATTTAATATTTCCCCAAAAAGAAGTTGCACACCGAACACTGGCAACCTTAAGGGCTGTTGGTGGCTGTTGGCCCAATAGTTACTCTGCTCACTGCCCACATATGGCGTCGATAAATTAAAATTTTCGTTAGGTGAAGCTTGGCGACCGGGCGGCCGAGTTATATTTTAGCCATGCCCATGGATTTTGACAGCTGGCCGCCCAGTGACTACCTGACAATTTATTGTATTATACGGTTTGGCATTTGGCTACCCACATTGCGAATGACCTCTCCGGGGCTGACTAGCACATGCGTTCAAGTCATAAAAAAATATGCCATAAAGCTTGCCAGCACACATTTTGGCTATGGCATCAATAATTCTTCCATAAATGCCCATTTCGCCACATGCAGGCGAGAATCGCAGAGGCGACTCTAAAAGTCCTGATATCGAGGGGATTCCGACAAGTTCGTTTTCTTTCTTGAGGTTAATCGATAGGAAATACAATAAGCTTTTATAGAGTAAGTGAGTCTAACACATTGTCATAGGGTATCCGCTAGTCGAGTGATGAATCCTGACATTGAAACCCTTTCTTGTGGAAGGGAAACTGTGAACACCAAGATAGTCTAACTTAGGGTATCTGCAAGTCGAGCAGTTCACGGCACGCGGACGCGACTTGTTTTTTAATTTTTATAGCAGCGCAGGTGAAAGCCGTCGCGGTGGCCATTATAGTTCTCGCTGGCCGCGTCCATTTATCATCGAAGAGCCCCCCCCCCCCCTCTCCCATCCCCCTCCTCGCTAGAGCTCCTCTTGTCAGCTCGAATAGAGGGGGGGGCAGAAACAGTGGCCAGAATTTATCGGTTGGGAATTTTGTAAAAATATTTCTTTTACCGTTTGCAAATTTATTTTTCCTGCTCGCTGCAAAAAAATATAATAGAGATGAAAAATCGGAACAGATAAAAAGTAGAAACATTACAATGTGCAAGCGGTAAGAACATATATAAATTATGTCCCCAACAATGCGCCTCAAGTAGCCACTCCTGAGCTAGTCCTTGTCCCCGGACGAGTGTTGACTGCATATTTAAAATGCAGACACAGTGTGCTGACTAAGATCGTAATTCATTGCCATTTACGATTGCCTCAAAGCATGAGTAGCTTTCAGAAGTCGCCTTACACTTGCATACCTTAAGGTATGCACAACAATTGATCCTTCCATCCCTAACCCACTAATCCCCATATCATTTAGGCACAACTAGTATTAGTCAACAGACACCACAACCACATTTGTTAGCTTATGACCCTGACAATCAAGGCTTGTCAAGATTAAAGCTCTTGGGTTTCAACTTAGTACAAACTTTATTGACCTAACAATTGACACATTGACCTCAGGATGGATTAGGATTTCACTCAAAGCTATTTAAATCAGCTTCGTTTTGTACTAATAGCGTCTAAAGTTCACCTTGTCAAAATATATATGCCGATTAGTGTAACTCTCTAATGAAGTCTTATTCGGACTACACAAAAGCATTTTTCGCTTATTTAGTTCCACCCGCAAATAACAAATGAATTACAATGGTGTATTTGAGTGCGGCAGAAGTTATTTATTTCTCGTTTTGCACACGCCTTCGCCAGGAGTGGGAGCGAGAGACAGAAAGAGAGAGGGAGAGTATGGAGTGCAGGCCACAACAATAATTTCCAAAGCCAAATGACAGCCGACAAAACAATATATCATTGTGTAGGGGGAGCCCGTCGGGTTCGTGTCTGACTTTGCCACCCACGAGCTGAACTTTTGTCACTCGCAAGGCGACGCTGTCTTAAGCACTGTCTGCCAGTCTGTCCATTTGTCCGTTTGTCGGGGCATGTTCAGTTTTAATTTCTCGCAAAAATGAAATAAAACCAAATGTGTTTTATAAATTGCTATGCAAGTGCGGCAGGAATTGTCGCATGTGTTGATGCATTGCTAGCAAATTATGCGCGCTATATGTAAATGCATTATGCATCATATATATACTCTTTGGTTCCACTTTGTGGGGTCTGGGGTCTGTGGTTTTAGGTCTTCTCGCACTCGAATCCAGCGACGTCTGATGACATTTCCATAATTAGTCGAGCGTGTCTCGTCTTGTCTTTCTGCATTGCATGTTTGAACGCTTGCCTTGATTTAATTCGATGCTCAAAGGGGGGACTAAAGTGACTAAAGGTTGCTGATGGACGAGAGGAGCGTCCGTTGTTACATCGCATAAGCATACTGATGTTTATTTATCGTCATGTGTTCCTTCTTCTTCTTCTTCTTCAACGAATTGACGCCGCATTTATGGTGTTGAAATATTAATGCACCGAGCTGGTTGCGCTCATGTCATTTTGATTTATGAGTCTGTCCCAGGAGCTATGGCCAAAAGGGGTTAAGGGGTTGAGGGGTAGCTGGAGGACTGAGTGATCAAGTCGCGAAATGAAACCAGCGACAGCTGAGTGACATTAAGTCTAACCTCATTTCAGATACAGGGTGTGACAGTTTGTCTACAAACATAATTGCGATCATCGGAGAGCCAAGCAATATCCATAAATACTAAAAAAGACTTGCTGACCTAAGGCACATGAAGAAGATCTCTGGTCTCACCCGACGTGGCACGATTCGCAGCAATCGCAGCTACACGAGAGAAAACAAGCTACTTCAGCTACTTACTTGCGAACAAAACCAGAAGCAGCTACAACAACAGGAACAGCAACAGCAACAGCAACAGAAGTTGCTGCCACTTGCGGCATGAGGCATGAGGCAAAAGGCAGAAGACAGAAGGCAGAAGGCAAGTCGTGGTCGGGTCTGAGGTTGAGGTTGCAGGCAAATGCATTTTTATCTGGTCTTTTTTGCTGGCAGTCGAAAATGCGTGGACATTAAATATGCATGAGAGGACATTACATATAAATAAATTTAGCAACAGTTTGTATGCGGAGCTGGCAAATGCATTTATCGATGATGATGGTAATGATGATGCCCGTTTCAAAGGTGTTGAGGCTGCTCACACGACCGGCACGCAATCGCCCCCCCAACGGACCACAGTGAAGCCATTTGACAGCCCAAGAGGGAGATGGAGAGGCAGGGAAAGAGTGAGAGAGAGAGAGCGAGAGATGAGGTGTGTTGGGTGTATTCATATTGTAGCCAAGGTATTGGCTGAGCTTTTGGCTCATGCCAATTACCTCTCCACTGTGGTCAGCGCCGTTGTGCATTTTAAATATGAGCCTCTGCACACAATGTTGTCAAGAATTTCCCCAACCTGCCCCTGCCCCTGCCCCTGCCCCACGTCCGTAGTCTGCTGCCTGTCAGCGTTTTGTGTGTTGTCGTGTTGCACGTACATTTTCAGGTACCCAGCCAATATATGCCACGATTTTATGGGTTCCACGTAGCACGCGCTCCTCTTTTTGCAGTTTTCAGCTTTCAGCGATATTTGGCCATTGTCCTCTCGTAATGCTTGTCCCGACAATCGCTCGGACAGCTGCTCTAGCTGCCTTCGGTTCAATTCAATTAGTTCAATGAGTTAACTAACATCAATTGACATACGATGATCGCTTTGTGCAACTATTAAAAGAAGAATATCTATCAAAATAAGAGCGTCGAGAATACTATAATCTTGAGATGGATCGATATCTTTAGGAAATAATTGTATGACCAGCTAAGACACCTTCTAGATCTGTCTATAACAAAAAGATATTCACTGAGTTAAAGGCTGGATAATATAAATTTAAATAAGTTAGACATTTAGGTAATTTAGTTTGGATTGTTGTGGTGGGGAAGGCGGCTTAAACCGCAATCCACTGAGACGTCTTCTTTTCCATTGTGATGTCTCATTGAATTACTTCATATATGTTAGGACTTAAACCTTAATTACTCTTGGAAACAGTAAGAGACTATTCGTAGTAGACAAGTCCAATCTTAAATTCTGATAAGACTTCGCCAAGTGATTCAATAGATTCAGTTAGTTAGATTAAGATTGATTAATCATGACTAATGCAGCTGTCCAGCCTTGTTTTGGAGGACAAAGAAGTGCCAAAAAGGAAGAGTTAAGAAGCTTAGATCGATTTTCATTAGAATGCTGCAGTTTGTTGTATTGTGTAAGAGAAAACTATGAACGATTATTGCCATAAAATACCCAGGACGGGTTAAGTGATGAAATTGATTGTCTGCAAATGTTTGTTAGAGTCAAAAGATAAAATCTTCGATCCCATTAGGTATATATATTCCAAAGCTGCATCAATAGCCCTGTGGACCTAGGCTTGTATGTCAGTAACTACAAAAGCTGATGACTTGCTTTGATAGATTCTTGTACACTAGAAGCAGAATAGGATTATTTTATATTGTGGATAGCTAAATCTAATTTTCTTATAGTTGATGAATATCTCCCCATCAAAATTTGATATGGATGCTCGGGTCAAATACCTTATACTATACTATTAATTCTTTAAATATATACTTAAGCTATAATCTTGTAAACTCTTGTATACTCACCTTAACTCTATTTTAGATTTATTCATTCGCTTATCCTGTTTGATTCCTGTTTTCAGTGTTTAAGGATAAGGGGTTTCCTTGGTTTGTGCGAGCAAAGATAAAGGATCGTTGCTGGTAAGTCGGTCTGTGGTGGGAAATCATGCTTGAAACCAGTAAGGACCTTAAAATTACCTCAGTTAAAACAGCCTAGCCCCAGGGCTAATACCCCGTAACCCAGTAAGTAAGTTGAACTATATAAAGCTAAGGGTTAAAAAAGGAACTGACCTTCAGGCAATTGTTAAACATTCTTTTAATTCCCCCTTAACTCTAAATGCATTTGACTGAGGACTTGACTTGATCAGAGCAACTAGGAGAAGTGAGGTGAACGATTATTTTTATTCACGGCAATGGAGTCTGATTGTGAGTATACCCTGTAACAAAGTCGGTGTCAGTCGGCTAGTTGGCTATCGTAAATCATCTACACACGATGCGAAAGCGAGACATGCTCTACAGAGTACTTTTAATAATGTGTCGCTGTAATTTTCTACTCGTATGTTGATCATTTTTCCCCCTTTAACCCCCTGCCCCGTCCCTCCCCCTCTCCCTTCCCCTGCCCCTTCCCCTTCCACCTTCCACACAACGTGGTAGCCATAAATTATAGGAACGGACCGTGGCAGTTTCTCGGCTGCTGTTGATTTTTATCAACGTCATCAGCTTAATTGCCTCACTGTGCCGAGGCCTCTTAGTTGTTGTTGTTGTTGCAGTTGTTGTTGTTGTTGTTGTTGGTTGGCTTTGCAAATTTTATCTGGAAAATGTTGTGTGTGGAGCGCGTTGTACTCGCAATTATTTATGAAATATTGCTGTCAGTAATTATTTGTTATAAATTTGCATAGATATTGCAATTTGTACACTTCACTCTTTCCTCTCTCTTACTCTATTCTCCCCCCTTCCTCTCCCTCTATCTCTCTCTCTCTCTCTCTGTCTCTCTGTCTGTTTGTCTTGCTTGAGACAGCGGCTTTATTAATGACAATGTAAGAGCCTGATAAATAGCGTTAACACAGCCGCTTGAGCGGGCCTTACATATGGCTACTACATGACTAGTATATCGATTAATTATCACCCAGTAACTGTGAACCCATAAATACAGAACATTATTTAGTTAGTTCAATTTTAAATGTCACTTTTTAGTTGCGTTGTCGATAAACAAACTGCAAAAGTGACTTCGAATTTATGTCCATAAGTTTTTCTCCTTCCGTATCTTGTCACATTTTAATAATATTAATAATATTTATTAGCATATCTGGAATACTTTTAAGGCTAAAAGCACCAAATTTTGTTTGCTTTAATCTTGTATATAACATCCCAATTGGAATCCAATTGGATTGGTCTAGTCTTACGCATCAGTTTGTATATGGATTTAAAGGCTCGTTTTAAAATCTGCAAACATCATAAAGATTTTTGAAAGTACTGGCTGCTAAAATATGTAGACATTAAAAGGACAATTAACAATATAAAAAAGTGCAAAATGGACACTTAAAATCTATCTGCATGGAAGAAAAATAAAATAAGAAGATAGCTAACTAAAATATCTTGTTCTAATATAATAATCTTGTTCTAATAGAAATAAAAGTGTTAAGTCTTGGCATATACTAGTTTTAAAGAATTTAAGTTGTCCAATAAGAAAAATTATTGCGCCAATAGAACATTTTTTTTATTGTAAATTGTAAGGCTGAAGAGAATGAAATTCTTAATATCTGCATAAGTTGTGTGTATTAGATTTCAAGCTCAGAGTGATATATTTATATTAAAGTATATTTATATTAGAGTAGGGAAAAATTCGAAAGAACTTATTTTATGAATTTTACATTTTAAGTCTCTAGCTTTAATAGTGGGAATAAAGTGAATTTCTGCTAACAAACCAAATATGCTCTTTTCAATTTGAGAATGAGTATAAAAATGAAGAGAGAAAAAGTTCAGTTTAAATATTGAGTTTAAATATGAAATAAGTGTCTATTTTGGCAAGTTAAAAATTTTAAAAAAAGGGCAAGTAAAAAATATATGAATAAAATAATTAAGATTTCTAATATCTCCTCCGATTTCACTTTTGGTTTTTATTATATAACAAACACTTTTATTGGATTTCGGAACTACATTCGAGTGGACTTCAATATACGAATATCTTTTATTTATTCAACAATTTGAAAACTTACTGAATTTAAAAGGAGTATTAAAGTTTTCACTTAAATAGTTAGTTTTTTCAACTTTAGCGAAAGCATAAAAAGTTAAATAATTTCAAGTGTTTAATATGCGTAACTAGTTTTGTTTTAATTGAGCATTTGTTAGCACTTAAGTGCAAACAAACAACAAATTAAACTTAATCTAACAGCTCAAGGTTTTAAAGCTCACAATTTACGAGCGACACCTGCAAAGACTGCAAAAAAAAAATGTAGCCAGCTTTTTATAAACATAAAAAATGCATCTAATTTTATTTTAGCTGAGTGTCAAAATGAACAAATTTTGATTATACAATCCAAACATGTTTCAGTGCCAAAGAGAGCGTCGTCCAAAACAATTTGCTAACATATATACCCACTATGTACATAGATATAATCGTCAATGTTGTGTTTCGCTCTTAAATTGTAATTACATTTTCAAAATTAGTTTGACCCGAATCAAAATGATTGCCTAAGGGGTAATCTGTCAGTGAGATTATTGCTTGATTGTTGTGACATTTGTGTAAATTTGCATTATTCAGCAACGTGTGTTTGTCTTTAATCCCAAACAAAACAAACCTAATTCGCATTTCTCTGCACAGATATTTGTTATTCCTCGCTAGACCAGCGATGGGTTCGTGTCTCGACTAAGCGAAGCCAACACAAAATAATTGTACGAAGTGAACTACGAAACCCAACTAAACTAAGCTAAACACACTTTCTAGGCAAAATTATGGGAAATTCAGTTCGATATTTAAAATAAAATTATTAGTCTTAAGATGTAGACAAAATGTAAATATATATGCAACATACGGATTAGATTAAGCTGCCACATGGGTAGTAGTGCGCTAGTCAAAGAATAAAAATAATTAAAAAAAAAAAAAAAAAAAAAAAAAAGATATTTAAATATTTTCTGCTTGATTCAAATTCGAAAGCAATTCGTAATATGATGTTAAGGAAGCTTAAACTAAATATCAACTGATCATATAGAAAATTAAAGCACCTCTGGGATTGGTCTTTAAAAAAAACTATATAATCCTAACAAGAACATGCTAAGCTCACTTTGGTAGAGCTATAAATAACTATAAATTAGACTCTGAGATATAGTAGTAGTAGTATAATTTGTATTAATATTAATCAGATTGGGGCAAGATATCGAAATAAGGATAAGCTCTGTTTAGCCTATTAAATAAGAGAATCCATAGTCGAATGTGGAACTCAATAGCATTTTTAATGGTTGAACAGGGTCAAGTCTGACTAAGTTAGGGGTAAGGAATATCTACACCAAGGTCTTGGTCTTGACTTGTCCCTGATGTGATTTGTGGAGACAGATACGCAAACTGTTTTTAGGCCCCCGCTTTTCTAGTTGTCGAGGTGAAGAGACGAAGACAGAGCCTCTTTTTATGGCCACAAATCAATTGTGGCATATGTTTGTGTCAGGTCGTGTAGGAAACATCCGGCACGGGCCCATCTCGAAAGTTAATTCGAGTAGGTTATTGGCAACTGACAGTGGCCGCAAAGTTGTGAGTGCTCTGACCAGCCAGTACGAGGTCCACTTCCACCCCGGGCTAATCGTCTGGAGTAATTCGTTAGCAAAAACTGCCACTCAACATGCATAATTTAGGTAACAAATGATAACTCGAAGAAATGTGAAGCCATGCATAAATTCATTCATTCACTCGCTCGCAAGTGCATTGCACACAGGCCAGGTGAGTAGACATGGGTTTCGGGACAGACAGTTGCAGACGAGCTGCTTTTGATTTATGGCCGGAGCCGGACTGTGGGGCTAACTCATCAGCAGCTGCAGTCTCAGCTCATAATTTATTAACCTACGTGACAGCAGGCGGATGAAAGAGAACAGCCCACAATGGGTATCTTTCAAGGGAGAGGTCAGTCGCTTGTCATTGCTATTATAACAAGAGGATTCTATTCCATTCCAATCCATTCAAATTGAGAGGTTGAATGGGTCACGACAGGCACCCAAAGATCTCAGCCAGCTAATTTGTTACAGCTGTGCACACATCGGACAACTCTCGAAACTGGTTTGATTGAGCTCATGTTTATTTATTTAGCATGTTATTCAATTTAATTTATTTCAATGTTTGCATTGCTATCATTTAATTAGAGCAAATAAAATGCAATGAGCGTGCTAATTAAATGCATTTTTAATTTGTAATCAATTAAGTGAATTACGCACCAACGGGCCATTGTAGATACGATAGAATGTGTATGCTACTAATTGCATTTTATGGTCAAACAGAAGTCAAACGAGTCGAATAAGTTCTTCATATCTGAACAGAGTTAATGACTGCATTAGCCATTACTAAAGTTCGACATGAAAGGTTACCTGGGCAAATCTTATGGAGGCTGATTAGTTTAGAAGAGTATTGGTTTAACTATAGCATATCTTTCTTTTTCAAAAGAGGATCCTTCCATTAATGGGTAACAAGCCCATCGAGCTAATCCACCCACCATCTATTTGGATGGTTTAAAGGCTTAACTAGAAAGCTTTTAGAGGACTAATTAGTTAAGTAGATCAAGAGCAACCTAATAGTCCTAATATCTTCAATAATCCTACTACCCCCATTAAGTCTGAAAGCTTAACTGAAAAGCGCCTAAAAGAATCATAAGATAAGTTAACCAAAAGAGGATCCTTAGAGTAGAAGATGATAGGTCTGTCAAGCTTATCGGCAACCCATCATCTTGGGGGTAGATCTTTAGTTGGGTTTCAACCTTAAGTTAAGTTAAGTTGAACTGAGGCTGTCTTAATAGGCTGATTAGTTACCTGTTCCACCATCCTGTATGTTTATCTTTAACAAGTCTATCAGGCTTATCGCCTTGGGGGTAGCTCACTATTAGGAAGAATCAGTTCGTCCAAAGATTCGACATTGATGCGATGTTCGGCAAAGAGCGAAGAAGAGATTGGACTGGGCAGGGTTTGCAATGCGTTGAACATTACTCTTTCAAAATGCTCGACATCGTTTAACATGTTCCTGGAATTCGGTGGGTTCCTTTTATGCCGGCAATGCGATCCAATGCGGTGGTCACTTCGCCTTCCCCATCGACATCGTTGTTCGTCTTTCGTTTGGTGCGTTTTAGTGGCGACGTTGTTGGCACTTATTTGGCGACATTGTCATCGATATAAAACTGGCTTTGTTTGTCCACTGGTCAAGGCTTCGGCATCCGTTGCGCATATTTCGAATAGTTGCTGCCAGCTCCTCGCAGTGCGAGTGTCCAGTTGGGACTTCGGGTCTGGGCTGGTTTGTGGACCTCGGCATTATCAACTTGTGTGCATCAGTATTTGGTTTCGCGTGAAATTCACTCACGACTTGTAATTATTTAATTTTATTGTTTGTTTTACGCTGCCATACAACAAAAGCCACAACAACAACAGCAACAACATAAACTATCTGACCAACAAGATTTCTATATCAGATCAATTGTAGACGGTGGCCTTTTAAAGCTACACTGAAAGCAACAGTTGAGTTCAGTTTAGTTGAGTTGAGGCGTCATAATCTCTATAAGGTTAGGCGTCATTAGGCTTCCAAAGATAACAAAACCAGTTTTGTTTCTTGATTATAAAGTTTTCTTTTACACAGATTTATTGCGACTCAGTTTGGGGTCTAATCCCCTGAAACAAATGCAATCTTCATCCTTGCAGTTGTCACTCATCAAAACAGAGTCCTTTGCTGCTGAGGGAAACCCTTGAGCGCATAAATAATTCAGATTTAAATGTGAACGGAACTCAAAAAACCAAACACAATTGTCTGTCAGCATTTATGATTTTTTTATTCGTTTGCATTCACGTTTGGGTAGAGTAAATAAATTTGCAAATTTTTCGGAATTCGCATATTTTAGCAATTCCATTTGAATCGTAGTGAAAAACTGCCGAACTGCGAGAAAAATGCTCAATTATTTAAAACTCAACTGAAATTGCAAATTTTTGTGCATCGAGTTTATTTTTTGTGGCATATTTGATGTAGTTTCTAAAAAAAAACTTAAATACTAAAAACTAAATATTAATTTAGTTAACACAATCAAAAGTTTGAACATGAAAATGAATCTTCAATGAAAAAACATTTGTTCTCAATTCAAGTGATGGAGTTTTGGATTGGACAAAAAAAGAGGGATTGTTTAATTTCCCCCTGACTTAGTTTCTCATGAGCTATCGAGGATCGGAACTTACCATAAATAGGAACTATTATAGACTAAACTGTCAGATTTTACTAAATAACTAAAGCTTTTGCTTGTATGGATAGAGAAAGCTTAGTCAGGTCAATTCCGGAGTCTATATGGATGTGAAAGGGCTTAAAAGGGTTCGAGAGCTAATGGAAAATGCCAAAAATAGGGTACAGATATTTCATGTAATTTAATGTTTTAGTTTTTCTATTGAAAAATACTTGCTTTAAAACAAATTAACACTTTCTAAAGAAAATACTCTCGCCCTATAAAGCATCCATTAAACAATAGGACCTGTCAAGCAAAGGGATTTACTTAAAATATTTAAAACTCAAAATTAAATCATTTAAAATATTTTAAATAAATTTAATCTTAAAGAGAGAGATGGAAAAAATTTTAAGTTCAAATGGAAAGATTAAATTTTATAGTCTTTGAGATATGCTGAAAAACCAAGAATAATTGATAATTAGAAAACATGTTATTAAATATTTAAAATATACTTAAGTCCAATCAATAATGGTTTTAAATTCTCTGTGATCTATGTACAGAGACAGATCGGATACTCCATTTGATTAAGAAGATATATACTATTCTATTCTAGCTGTATTAGACGCTTTATAAAACATAGAAGACTGCTATATTCGGGAGTACCCAATAAGAAGATACCCTGCAGTTCAGAGCTTTAATAAAATTCTTTCTCTGAGAACACATAAAACACAATTTGGTGGCTTTAATTTTTAAAATTTTTCGAGAAAAGTTAAGAAAACCATGACTGAATATAAGGGAATTGTAATTATAATTAAAAAATAATAAAAATGAATTTATTGTTTAGTTGAGAATGTCAATGTGATAAAATATCTATATAAAATTATTTAATTCTTTAATAATTAATAATAATAAGATTGTAATTAAATTTATTTTATATATATTTAAAATTCAATTTATTTTATTATTATAATTAATAATTATTTATAATTAATATTATTTTTTTGGCTTAACTCAGATATTTTTTGCTTAAAATTTGGATTTATTTATATTTGAGGTTCAATTAGAATTGTTAACAAATCCAATTGCGAGTTCAAATCATGTTCAAAGCTTTCTTCATTCAAAGCGAGCATTAAGTTTATTCACCAAAAAATCCGAAAAAAGCGAATAAATAAGGCTTGCTAAATGCTTTATTATAAGCTGTTAGCACAAACGTCAAAATTAATTACTTATGTCACTAATAACAAATCATAAAACACAACAAATTCCTTTCACATTATTTATAATGCAAGACAATCCGAAAATTTTTCTTTGATCTGTTGCGACGTGTTTTTTTATATATTTTTTTCTGTTTTAAATTTTTTTTGTTTTTTGCTGTTGCTGTCAAAAAGGGGTAACGAAAATTTATGTGACACAAATATTTGGCCATCAAAACATCACTCAGCCCAAAATGAGATTTGATTGTATGGAGGTTAAGACTGAGTAAAAAATAAATGAAAACCTCTTCTCCAGATAACTTAATGGTGTATATAGTATAGTATATTTTATATATATATATATAGACTTTCATTTGTTGTTAATCTAAACGCATCATATAGAACTGTGACAAATTGTTGGCACAGCTGTTTGTGTGTGTTTTTAAATAATCAAGCGGATTTAAGTTAATGGCCCCCAACGGTTTCACTTAAGTTGTTTATGGCTTTTGGGAACAAAAACAGACCAAATGAATTCCGATCTCATAGCATACAAGATACATATACATATATTCTATTTTACATTCATTAACTCATAAATTACATTTTATTTCATAAGATTCTTAATAGAATTGTGCTTGATAGATAAATAGTTTTTATGGTTTTTACTTGTTGTTATTCATAATTTATTTTATTTATTGCTAAGAATGATGAAAATAGCGTCAATTTTAATTCTAGACAACATAAAGTGAATTTCTGTAATATATACATCGTTATTTAATTAATTAAAAAACGTGCAAAATTATGTTTAGTTTAAGTTTAGTAAGTTTTTTTTAATTTTAAATTTGTATTTGGCATTTGTGAAAAGAGCATAGCTAAAAGTATCTTAAAAAGAGTTTTAAAAGAAGTATAAAAAAGCTTAGAATTAATAATTTGCCATTTACGATTACATTTTCATTTTGTGTTTATTTAAAAATTATTATCTCGAATCCATTAGCTATTTAATTAATCCTTATTCAAGTAAGAATCATTCATAGATACATTCAATCTTTTATATTCTTCGATTAAAGACACTATTTAAATGACATTCTTAAAAACTTTTGTTAATCCATTAGAAGCTATTGAAACAAGCATTTTGTACACAAGATCAAAATATTTTTTTTTAAGAAAAGTTGCAAAGTTTATTTTGACTTGACACCGAACTTATAAGTTAAGCAAATAATGCATAAATCAAGAGCTATAAACACTTCGTATTTCATCAAAAATAATAATCCTCTTGGGAAACTCTCGACGTTTGGCTCGTAAATAATGTGAAACGGTTTTGTACTTAGGATTTGTGTTTTTAAATTTAGACGGACTATGCGATTATAAGTATGTAGAAAAACACGCATATTAGAAAAGCAAATAAATAAAAATCTTAAGCTTTGGGGGCAAAAGTATTTTCAAATTAAAATTTCTGTGAGCAGACAAAAATGCAAAACATAAATCAAGTCAGCAGTAAAAGAAAAATGAATATCGCATATATAATATATATACATATTATATATATATGTTTTTTTTTATTAGCTTGTCGCGACATTTCTCAAGGCGTGGAAATAATGTGGCCGCTATTTAGTTTGAAAATCTCTGTGTGTCTTTCAATTTAATTTATTAATCGAGCGTGAACATTTTGCTCGGACTTGTGGACTTGTGGGTTGGGGAATTTTGAAATTAACATTTCTCTTGATTGCTCAATGAGCACACAAACTGAAATTGAGACGCGCCCACGCGCTCCTCGTGATTTCTGAACGACTTGTGAAAGTGGCCATCAAGTTGGCCAACTAATGAGTCGAGTGGAGGTTAATGGCAACGCATTGGCTCTCTGTTCACAAATTCGAAAATCCATTTATATAATATATAAGCCTTACTTCTATTATATTTCACAACTTAGTCATATCTAAAACATTTCTTTAACTAAGTGTTAATAAAAAATGAGCAATTGGAGTGTCCTCAAGATAAGCCCATAAAAGTACCTCAAGTCGAAGCTTTAACCCCCGAATACACTGAAAAAAAACTTCACCCGATTGCCAACTGTGGTCAGAAGATTGAAAAGCAAATCTTTTAAGACATTTTTTGTCGAATTTGAACCCCTTAGATTTCCCTGACAATCCACTTGAGGACCCATCCTATAACATAAGATATTATCTCCCATATAAGCACTAGTTGCAAATTAAAAACAAGTTTGTTTTAAGCTTTTTAAAACTTAAGTAGATTTATATCCTCTTACGTAATTTAAATATAAGTTTTTTTCTGTTTAAAATAGACTCAGCCACAGAGTCCAGACTACAGGATATACAGATACAAATGTATTTTATGAAAAGTATTTGGGAGGCCCATCTTTTTTAATTAAAAATTGTTTATGATAAATATGTGGGATTTTTAAGTTCATAATAAAAATATATATATAAAGGCAAAAAGGCTTACATCTAAAAATAAAACACACACACAAAGGAAGGAATTAATAATAATTCAAATCTTTAAGCCAAACAGTTGGCTAATAAGGTAGCCAAGCTCAAAATGGATTAATTGGTTATTTATACTCTTAACTTTACCTTTATTATAATATTATCTTATATATCATTTATATAATAAATTAAAAATAAATAATAATTAATTTTAGCTCAAAATAGTTTAAAATATGCTAGATTACAGATTGCAGGTAGAACTCAGCTAATAGTTCTATATGTATATATTTATCTGTTTCTATTAAACTATCTTTATAAAACTCGGCAAAAAGATATAATTATTAAAATAAAAGTTTGTTCAAGTTTGTTATTTGTAAGTTAAATTTATTAAAGTATCGCATAAATAAAAAAACATTAAAAAAATGCTGAATTGGCTTCATCTGAATAATATAACCTTGACAAGTATAATTAATAATAATTTAATATAATAGTTATTTTTCAAAAATATACAAACCCACAATTTTTCTATTCAAACGTTTTTATAATGAACTGTGATTATTATCTGGTCTAATTGATCGTTTTTTTCCGATCGTTTTAATCAATACAGTATTATATAATTAACCAAAAAAAAAAAACAAAAAGTCATTCAAAAATTAAAATAAAAAAAAAACAAAGTAAAAAATTAAATAAAATACTTATGTATATTTATTAATTGTGACACAATTTATGTGCTGACAGATTTATGTTGTTTTCGAAACAATATTTAAAGGTTTTTATTTTTGTTTATCTCTTTTTTTTGTGGTTTTTTTGTATTTGCTTCACAAATACTTGGGAATGTATTCGAATGAATTATGAGTGTATTCATTCGGGCTAATGATTAAATTACGTCAGTTCATTGCAAAGTGGCTTGTTTAAAGCCATAAATTATTGGCAACTTTTTACAGAGAATCATTAGCACAAAATACACAACAACAAAAAACACACAGCATTTTATGCATATTTGCTTTTAAAGGGTATTCACTAAATAATAATAATAATAATTAACTGCAAATATTTCAACGCGAAACTTCGACAGTATTTACAAATAGAAAAGGGGTTTTTTTTTGGAGGATTGCGAAAAATGAAAGATTTGTTATTTTTAGATCTACTTTACAAGGAAATATACCCCAGACTAACAAAATTAAAGTTCCTTTTTACTTAAGTATGTTTTAAAAATTAAACTAAAATTAAAATCTTCTGACTTTGAGCGAGAACAAAAAATATATGCTCATATTATCTGTATGATTGTTGCTTATTTAAAAACTTAGCTTGCCTGTCTGAAATATTTATTTTTAATGTAAAATTATTTTGAACTGCCATTTTTTATATTTTTTTTTATATTTATTAAACGGATTTAATTATATTGATATTATATACAATAACTTAAATTAAAATTATAAGCTATCGTTTAAGTTTAACTTAGTCTATTGTCAATGCCAGCTTGAAACTTGTTCACAAATTCGGTATTTTATTAGATCCTCTTAATGGAAAGTCCAATTGGACAATTAATGACAATTGGATACATTTATTCATGGTTTTTCATTTTTCTTTTTTTTTAATTTTTTTTACTTCTTTCTTCTTTCATCTTTTCTTTTACTTCTATATATTCTTTCTCCTTATTTTTCTTCTTTCATCTTCCTTTATATACTTCTAGACTTAAAAACACTTCAAAATGAATGTATAAATCAGAGCTTAATGCTTTTCCTCTACACTGATTGCATACTGATTGACATATTAAAAAAATCTTTTATATAAAATAAAATATATAAACGAAAAATAAATATAATATTTATAGGTGTCTGGTAAGTTATCTTCATATCTATCTTTATATAAGCGTATTCTACGTAATATTTTTCACATTTATTTATCCATTACATTGAGAGAAATATTAAAGAATCCGTCAAAATAATAAAAACAAAAAAATCGAAGTTCTTTATTCATACTCGGATTTACCTTTTAATAAAATATTTGGAAGATCGATGACAAAATTAACTAAATTAAATGGAATCTTGAGGTTATTAAATTAGATCGGTTCTCGTCGGATTTAAAAGAAGAAAGAGATTCGGGTATAAGCGACTGCGTAATACTCGTTCACAGTGTTATAACAACTTTAATATATGCCCTAGCATTCTGTGTAAGGGAGTACCCGACTGGTAGTTACCCTGTAGCGAACGCTTTATAAAATCCTACATACACAAATTGGCTTACTTTGAGAGTCTGATTAGCTTACACTGAATTACTTTCAAGGCAAGCTTAAGATCTTTATAAAATGATTCACCCTCCACCCTATTATTCTACTCTATTCAGTTAATATTTAATTAATATTTTAGACAACACATTTATTTTGATGTAATGAAACTTAACATAACTTAATCATAAAAATGCATTTTAAATATTCATCATATATTTTTATACTTTTCACATATTTTATATATAAAATCAATAATTGTTTACTCTTAAAATAAGTAGTTAATATGTAATAAAATATATTCCGACTACTAAATATATATACATATTATATATATTCCCAAAATTTAGTATTAAGAGCTCAGGTCTACGAAAACTTTGGTTACTAAGTTAAAAAATTAAAAATTTACAAAAATTAATTTAACTATAAGAATATTTTCATGTCCATGTTTATTTATGCCAAATAACAAGTTTCATCCACAAGTGTTTGGCTAAATATCTCTGCTAAAACAAAGGGTATGCAAATGTTGACTAAATGTAGTTTTGCCCTATTTTGAAGACTACGTTTGTCAATCGACTTGACTGACGGAGCTTTGACTGCGTGTCAATGCGACAATTGATTGATTTATGGATTTCATTTAGCTGTGATTTGTGTTTGCGCAAACCAAATATGGCCAGAATGGGAATAAAACACACAGAGAGAGAGAGCGAGAGAGGGAGAAAGAGAGGGAGCGAGATATGAGAATGGCAATAGTTCAAAATGGATGTGCAGGCAACTTCCGCTTTTGAGTGCTTCCGTCGAATAGCAAAAACTGATTTAATTCTAAAAACATTTTGTGCATTGGCTAATAAATAAAAAATGTGTATGCTCTATGAGAAAAGGGTATATAGATAAACTTATATATATTCATTCCTTGACTTTGTCAATAAGTTCATTAATGATCGCTTAATTTAATGTGGGTCTAAACGGACAGTCCGAACATGTTTTGAGCGCTACTTGAATGTTATTTGAGAGTATGCTTTAAGTTGGCGAGTGTATTTCATATTATTTATGACAAAACACTCGGAATATGATATTCAGCTACGGCTTTTGGCTCTGGCACTTAATCATAATCAACTGTCGCGTTTGCAGCCAGTTTCCAGCCCAGACCCGGGAGGAGAAAAATTTGTTTGAGAAATAAAACTGTGTGCATAAATCAAAAAAACGTTGACGCTATGATTACGATACATTGGCCGGGCCAAAAGCAAAACCAAAACCAAAAGCAGCAGCCAAAAGTGGCAAAAGTGTCTGAAGAAAATCGTGTTTCAGAGGTGTAACAGCTCTGACAGTTATTCTATAAATTATGACAACTGACAGCTACATTTATAAGCCGCAACAACAGCATCTCTTTAACATAAATAAATTGTTAACACAACAACAACAACAACAACAACAGAAAAACCCACGCTAATTAATTTGACCGCATTTAAAATTATGCAAATGCAATTAACTAAAATATATGACAATGATAATGGACTCAATCAGATTTCTAACATTCCATCATCAGCACTATAAAGCAAATTAATCAAAGTAATTAGCATTAATGCATTTGAGCCCTCAAGTGGAACTGAGACCTGAAAACAATGCCAGAGAAAACTAATAAAAAAAATTATTGGTAACTTTGCTTAACAAAATCAAGATCTAGCTTATTAAGTTTTTCATTTTCCAATTTCACTTTTCAACCTTCAGTCAATTTATAAGACAAGTTAGTTAATTTGAAATAAAAAATATATTAAGTTTAGCTTCAGTTTTTGATCAAGAATTTTCTTTCTTTTTTTTGATCTTTAGACAAGGATATAAGAATAATTTATATTATATTTTATTCTACTATAGTCTATTCTAACCTATTTTATTATATTATATTTTATTTTACTCTAGTATATTCTATTCTAATCTATTCTATTATACTCTTTTCGCTAAACTCCAATTAGATAGATAAAATGACAATCTGAAAGAGAAAGAGGAAGACAGCAATATAAATATTCCACAAAACTAATAAAATCTTTTGACTTCCCATTTGCAAATCATCTTATAAATCAAGACTTTTAACTTATCTAAGCTTTGTTAAAAGCATGATTTTTAAAAAAATACCCAAATAGCCTTATCAATAAATTATGTTAGGTTATTTTTTTACTAAGCGTATTTAATAAACAGAGAAATAAACTCGTTTTATGATCAAACGAATTTTAGTTTTTATAGCGTATTAAGCTACATAAATAAAAATTGTCATCACTTTTAAAAAATATAATAAGTTCTTATGTTGTGATCATGATCTTAGGTTAAAAAATGAAGAGATTTTAAAAGATGCAAATAAGAGGAGCTTTCCCAAATGGAAACTGAGAGAGATACTTTGAACCTAAGTTAAAGTTTAATATGATGTCTTTAAAAAAAGGCAAAATATGAATAAAAATCTGAGGAATCTCATAAACTATGATTGAATCAGAAGCATTAATATTCCTTTATCCCTACCCTTATATACATATCATTAATTTATGTGTCCAACTTAGAACTATTTAAAACAAAATACTTTTTAGGCAAATTAATTGAAACATAAAAGATCTTAAAAACGCAATTCTTCACAGATTGATATTAACTGATGTAAATACTTTGAATTTATTATGAAAGCTTCCTTTTTATAATAAATATAATAAAAATAGTATTTTTTAATGGGCTTTTTCAAGGAAAAAACTTATATATAGACTCAATACCTTCCTTTTTATAATATAAACTTATATATAGACTTAGAATTTATTATGAAAGCTTAATTATTGAAGTGATAATAATAAAAATAGTATTTACTTAATGGGATTTTACAAAGAGTTAAATAAACTAATATATTGACTCAATATTTGATTTGAAAGCTTCCCTATTGAAGTAAATACAATAAAAATGATATTGATTTAATGGGATTGAAAACAACATAAGTTTTATTCGATAACAAAGTGTTAAATTGGAGTCAAGTGTTCGCAATGACAAAGTCAACAATAAGCTTTAAGTTTTTTGTTAAGATTATAAATCTATTGTTTAAAAACCGCTAATTTGCATTTGGCCAATATCCAATAACCATAAATTATCGAGTAGCTGAGATATTTTAGCTTGATTCAAACGACTTTTGACAGACGCGTCGTGTTTGTTGTTAACTTAAATCACGGCAAGGAATAAACAAGCTTGTCACAAACTATTGTCTTTTTACATTTATCTTTCAGTTCTTATTGCTTTGTTGCTTACCAAAAAAAAATATATATTTATATATTTAAATTATGCATAGCGCTTTGTATTAATACATTTCAATTTGTCCCACAACAATTTCACAGAAAATGCCGCTGCTTATAAATAAATTTCAAATAATATTGAGAAATTATACGAAATAAAATCAAAGTGCTAAAGTTGGAATACCCTTACTAAATGCAAATATGTTGACGTAAGCCAAAAAGACAGATTCAAAGGGGTATTCCTTATTGTTGAGGAACTCAAATGAAGAACGCAAAAATCGAACAAATTTTTACCATATATTTTAAAGGTTCCAAGTTGTTCTTCTATTGCGTAGCATAATTCATGACAAAATCAAAATACCCTGTATTATAATTAGCTAAAAATCTAAAAACTGCTAAACAAAGTTTCGCATAAAAATATCTTAAACATTTTTACGACTTTTGCCAATTTTGCTGACATTAAGTAAAGTGTTAATTAAATATTTAAATTTAATCAAATGACAAACGTTTTTATAAACCGAAGACTCGAACACACTTTAAAAAAATGAGTAAAAATATTTTGTATATAAATTCTGATTGGGGATATATAGAATTTATAATAGTTCCCATGAGAAGCAAGACAATATTTATTTTAAGTAGCCACATTTTTTATTTTAAATAGACCAGAAAAATTTCAAAATTTGACAATAAAAAAGTTGTGTTTATTCTTTTTCCCATGTGACATTTATAGTTTATTTATTTTAAATTAAATGTGGCGAAAGTTTTAAAGATTTAAATGTGGTTCCTAAAAATACTTTACAAAAAAACATGGCAATAATAAAAAATTCAGATTAACTACTAATGTATAACCAACAATTATTTATATACAAATATTAAATTTATTTCCTGCTCGAAGTTTTTTAAAATTCTCAAATCCCAAAAACCATTTGAATAACCAAAAGTTACTTCATTTTTATAAAGTCTTAAAAGTGTATAGCATAATTATTTAAGATGTTTATTAATGGCATTTGAATACAAAAAATAAATAAATTCATCGCCCACTTTACATTTAGTTGGGGAATACATTAGCTATTAGACTCGGGGGCCACTTTAGGCAAATCATTAAAATACAATATTTTAAGAGCGTCGTAAAATTTTATAACAAACTTCATTAGTGGCGCCCACTTTTATGATTGTTAAATAAAACAAAAAACCAAAAAAAAAAAAACATATTTGATAAGTTTCAAAATTGGGTGTCGCTGTAAAAGAGAGACATATTTTTTTTAGGCACACCCCGATGAGATCATATTTCCTGAACAAAAAACGAAAAAAGAAAAATCCGCTGATTTCACTTTATTAAACTACAAACTCAAATGGCGTCTTTATCTAAAAAGGCGCAATGAACCGAATCGAGTTTTAAACGATTCGATTTGCAAATTGCGAGCAACCTAATGGAGCCCGGGTTCGAACCCCGCGGCAGTTTTGAATGGCAGCTTTAACATGGCCATGTCCACCGTGTAGACCGCTATCTAACCGGCTGACAAGTGCCACGTAAACAACATCGTTACCATACCAAAGTTGTCCCCAAAAGGGGGTCTAATGGACTCCAATCCAAGCCGAGCTAATTGGAGCTTGTAAAGCGACTCGTCTATTAATTGAGAGCACCTTTTGGGGCAATGGCTTTTAGAGTCTCTATACTCTATTTAACTGAATGAATAAGTTTATATTGAATTAATTGTCTTTTAGCCTGCAATATATACTCTCAATTATTTTATTATTATTTTTTTTTACATATTTATTGTGCATTTTTATATATTTAATTAAAAATGTAACTGGAGCACCCCTCATGCATGACCTTGTGCATGCTTTAGCTTATTTAAATTAAATTCTTATAATAGCTCAATTTAATACCCCTTATTTAATCTATGTGATATATAGTACAGGAATCTCCCTCATAAGTGATTAGATTACTCTATTTAACTACAGAATAAGTTTATATTGAATTAATTGTCTTTTAGCCTGCAATATATACTCTCAATTATTTTATTATTATTTTTTAATACATATTTATTGTGCATATTTGTATATTTTATTACACATGTAACTGGAATACCCCTCATGCATGACCTTGCGCATGCTTTAGCTTATTTAAATATTTCATTAGGCGTACTCCCTTAAATTCTTATAATAGCTCATTTGAATTTAAATGGAATACCCCTTATTTAATCTATGTGATATATGGTACAGGAATCTCCCTCATAAGTGATTAGATTACTCTATTTAACTACAGAATAAGTTTATATTGAATTAATTGTCTTTTAGCTTGCAATATATACTCACAATTATTTTATTATTATTTTTTTATAATTATTTATTGTGCATATTTGTATATTTTATTACACATGTAACTGGAATACCCCTCATGCATGACCTTGTGCATACTTTAGCTTATTTAAATATTTCATTAGGCGTACTCCCTTAAATTCTTGTAATAGCTCATTTGAATTTAAATGGAATACCCCTTATTTAATCTATGTGATATATGGTACAGGAATCTCCCTCATAAGTGATTAGATTAGGTTTTTAGTTCACTTGCAACCAGAACTTGGTTCAAACCTTGGTTTCTTACCTTAATAAAAAATAATTATGCTAACATTTTTACTCTTTTTTGTTAATTAGGATTCTCCTTAATGTAGGTTCAGAGTTCAGCAGTCTAAATAATTGTCATAATTATTTTTTTGGTTCTATTGAACTTGATTGAATCGATTATTATCAAGCTTCAATATTAGCCCTAAGAAATAAAGGTTATTCATAACATTCAGTTCAATGACTTTAAGTCAAACGAACTTTGAACTGATCATATTGGTATTACCTGCAGACTAATTAAGCTGCTTAAGTGAGCTCAAAATAAATACTAGAATAATAATAGGGTTCAACTAGTGCATATCAATTTATTTAAATAGAAACAGAATACATTTGTGAACAATTGCGTGCTCGTCTCGTGGTAATCTCAAATGAGCTTTAGACCACTTTAAAAAGAGCTGAAAGCAGCTGGCAAAAAAAAAATAGCAAAGGAAAATTCACTTCTCGTGTAACCATCAGCTTTAGCACTCATCAGACTCGCACCTTGGCCAGCTGAGCTCGAATCCACTTCCCTTTTATTTTGTTTGTATGTTGTTGTGGGGTTAAAGCCATGGATATGCCTCCCATCCCTGCCCCCTCCCACGCCCCCTGCCCACTCGTCTCAGTGTTGGTTTGTAACGTTTTTATGATGCCTGGCGGCATGTTAAAATTGAAAAACGCATTTGCGTGATAAATTGCAATATTTAACACACACGCCGACACACACACACACAACACACACACACATTCGGAGTAGACATGAGCACATGGCAGCTGTAGCATGTGGTGTCCAGTTGTAATTGCAGCAACTGCTGCTCGGACTCCGAGTTGGCTACCCCGGCATCGGGGGCATGAGTTATGGCACCCGTCAACTCTGCAGCGTTGTTGAATGTGGCGAAATACGAGCGTATAATGCAAACGCCATTGCACACACAAACACACAAACACACACACACATACAAGAAAGCAGTTAACATGTTTCTCCTTTAGCTTTTTCATGTTTCAAGCCAAACGCGACGTTGCCGCCTGACGATATGAGTTACATGCCGTGCTTAATGGCATAATTTAAAGCTGCAAATTTTGTCATAAATTTTAAAATTGATTACCACAACGTCGTTGTTGTTGTTCTTGTTGTTGTTGTTGTTGTTGTTGTTTTTGCTCGTTAGCTGAACATTGCATGCCGCCTGATGGCTACATTGGCAACGGTGTTAAATTGTGTTACCTGTGTGTGTGTTTGTGTTCGTGTGTGTTTGTGTTTGTGTGTGTGTTTGTTGGCCATAAAAATTACACACTTCGCCTTTTGTCTTAGTCATTTTTCTCTTTGCTAATGATTTTGATAAGCCAGCGAGTTAAGCAGAAGTCCAAAATTAACCTGTCAAAAAACATCAATTACAAGTGAAAAAACCAAACGAGATCTAACCAGGCTATAATTATTTTCCAGATAATCTGTTGGAGCTAACTAAGTTTGTAATTAAATAAATAGGTTAAACCAGCGTAATACGATGATGAATATAATATATAAAGTTAAAAATTATAACTTGACAAATACCCAACTTAATAAATTGTACACAAGCTTTCTTCAAGTATTGTCCCAAAAATCAAATTAACTAAGTTGAATGATTGTTTTTAATCAAATGATATCTAATACTTTGAGGTGTCTTTGGGAAAGCTTTTTCATTTGTCAACTTGTTAGTTTAGGTTCGATTTTAAAGTTTTTCTTTTCTAATTCGCTAACTATGTTTGAATCAGCATTTTTTTATAAGTATCATAAAGTGTTAACCTTAAATCATAAGTTAGAAATCCAGTAAAAGTTTTTTTCCGAATTTCTGTGACTTTTTGGGAGGATGTCAATAAAGTCACTGTTCAGTCTTCTTCCAGCAGGGATCCTTAAAATACAGTTGTTAAAAATAAACTTAAATATAACTATTCATCTAACAAAGATCGTTTTATTCATCAACTTTAAACATCAAAAACTATACAACCTAAATTTAAATTAATTATATTTACAGCTATCATTAATAATAAAACATAATTTACGTGATAGCTTAATTCATATTATAATCGCAGGTATAAATATTGTTAAGAATTTATTTAACTATGTAAAATAATAATAATTTACAAAGTTGTTTTATTTGAATAGATCGTTTTAATATATAAAGTTCCATTTGAATTAGATAATGGCTTGAATTACGCTATTTTTCTCCAAGTGTACACACAAACAGAGTGCTCTGCCACACTTAGAAAAAACGTTTAAATTAAATGCTCTAATAACACAAAATTATTGTGTTATCCCCATATTTTTAAGCATGCTGTAAACGAACACTGTTAACTAACAGTAAACTTGATCTGCATACCGATTATCTACACTGCAGGAGAATACTGTAAGCTAACTGTGCTGAGATTGTCGTTAGTAAACTTTGCTTGCAATAATATAAAATAAAATTATTTGATTTCATCTTTTTTTTAATTAAAGTTATCATGTCTACTTTAAATTTCTATTTAAAAAATAATGTAATAAGTATTGATGCAGTATATAACATGCTGTAAACGCATTCTGTTAAGTTACAGTGTTAATTTAAACTAGGGCTGCAAAACAGATTGAATAACTGTTAACTAACATGTTGAGTTAGTCGTTAATGAACTTTGGCTGTACATAACTACTGTATGTAGATTGTCTCCACTGTAAACGAACACTATTAACTAACAGTGCTATGTTAGCCACATATAAATATACTTTGATTGCCTTTCATTTTATTCATCCATCTTTATGCCAAGAAATCTGCTCCAATAAAAATCATGCAATATTGTAATTGGAATGTTTACTGATTAATCTTAATAAAAATGTTATTAAATATGGCAATGTTTGGATATTCTTGTATCAAAACACAACAGAGAGAGATTTTTATTTAATTTATTTATATTTATTTAAGAGAAGGACAGAAGGCACAGACACATCAAATAGATCGACTTAGTTGTCGTATTGCCTTTATGGATTCAGAGTTACGATCCTTAATAAGAGTTTGCAGTAGACTAAATTGCAGTGATCGGATCCATTAAAGAATACAGGGTATAAAACTAATGTTTAATTGAGAAAGTGTGTTTCTCTTCTTTGGCACCTTTTCCAGCTCGTCAAACTCATTTCGAATCAATTTTGTGATGTGGAATTAACGCGGGCAGATGAATTGGTTGCAAGATCATTAAAATCTTATCTGTACATGTTGCACGTTGCACGTTGCACGTTGTTTAACGGGGCAGCTGCGCGAGCGGAACGAGCAAGCAGCGAACGGTGTTATTAGGGGCAATATCAGAAAGTGATGAACAAAGAGCCGACAAAGCATGCGAGATGGTGTGACTGGGTGGGTCAAAGCTGCCAATTATGAACAAGTTGGCATCTCCAACTGATTATAGACTTTAGGCGTAAGAAGGCCCCCAAAGGGGGCCGAAGGGGATACTAATTTAATTTTAAACGAACACAAATGCTGCACATATAATTTAAATAATTGCCCCGACCATTGATGATGTTATCATGCGACTCTTATCAACAATTTCCGCTGGCAGCTGCATTCCTCTCGTCTCGTTCACTTAATTACAACGTATCGGCTTAATGGCCACACTTTGGGCCACACCAGACACGTTTCCGTCTGCCAGCCCCGATTATTAGCCATACATATACATATACATACATATATGTAAATGTAGAGACTATCGACTGATAAAACAATTTACTTAACTCATCTGTTTCCTAAATTATGGTTACAAAATTTTATGAAGCCATTTATTTCACTCACTCGTTGCGTTCCCCTTGGCACATTATACTTAAAACAAGCACTTATAATCAGTGTACTTGTTTTCAATTTTATGCACAGGAAGGCAAGCAAGAAATTACATAATTATACAAATTAGTTATAGCCTTAAACAAAACAAAAAAAAACACAAGGGGAACAAACAGGAAACTTGGCAACTAAAACTAAACGATGCTCAACTTGCTCTCATCTATCGATCAGTTAGGATTGGATATTTACATACAATAAGAAAAGGACAAAATGTGAACTTCATCTTCTTCATGTCAGTATATACATATGTATATATATATATATGCATATATATAAACGTTGGACGTTGGTGCATCATTAAGTCAAACAGACAATTTGTCAAAAGGAAAACACGAAAATTTGCATAAAAAATAACAAACAGCAAACAACTAACATTAGACAACAGCAGAAATTTGCATGTCTGACCGACGCTAAGTTGGCCAACAGCAACAAGTTAGCCAGCAATAAAACGGCCGACGATTGCAGGTAACACAGAAGCACACAGGCCCCCCAATGCAATTACCCAAAAGCGAGCCAAGCGAACACAACAACGATATCAGCGCAGATCGGCCAAGAGCCAAACTTGGCCAACAGGCAACCTGGCAAGCTGGCAAGCTGGCAAGCTGGCAAGCTGGCCAACTGCGTTTCTGTCTGCAGCGATTAAGTAAAAACAATTTACACGCCTGCCTGCCAGCCAAGCGACGTGGCCAACACCAGTCCACTGTCCGCAGTTGGCCCGCTCTTTTGGCCACAGACGTGTGGCGTTAATATGCGTCGGGCTCGGGCTTAGCTCGTTGCCGACTTCATGTTAGTGCTTCCTTTTGGCATCGCCAACATGTCAATTATATCGTATCAAATTAATAATTGTACGCGCCGCGCACATGGACACAACAAATGTGTGCGAGTGTGTGTTGTGTGTGTTGTGTGTGTGTGACGCACGTTTGCGGCCCATTTGCCAATAAAGTTGGCTTAAGGAGCTTCCAGTCTGTGCCACTAATCGTGGCAGACAAGCATGAACTGACCGCCTCATATGGCAAACAACTATTCAACTATATCTTGTCTGTCGATTTTGCTTTGGGTTTCGATTTCAGAAATCTCCTTGGCCAGGAAGCTGGTTACTAATTAATGTTGTCACTTTCACGATTCGGTCACACACCGCATAACGGCACAAAAAGTGTGAAACATTTGCTTTCTGTCATTTCTCTATAAAAGCCAAATTTGGCCTAAACCCATTTCTGTATACGCTGCTTCTATTGGAAGCGTTTGCTTCGATTGGATAACGAAAAGTTTCTCTTTAGATCTGTTTTTAACACTCGCAAAAGAATATCTATTAATTCATTTGTTTCCCTTTATGATATTTAAGATCACTGAAAGATTATCCGTTCATCTATTGTTCAATCTTCAGGAAATATGGGATTACAGCAGCTATAGACTTTATATTATTAGCTATAAACCTATATAAATTAAGTATACGTATCAAGATATGTATAAAAATACCCCAATATTTATATATAAAACTTGCGATATGAATGAATGCGATATGAATGAATGAAATGTTGCTATGTTTATATTCTTATTAGTAGCTGGGTATCTCATAGTCAGGCACTTTCGACTAAAGCTGTTGTATAATCGATGTTAATTGTAAACTTTTTAATTTTAATAAATATAAAAATCAAATGTTTTGTTTTAAGCATAGCAACAAATTTTTATCGGGTATAGCCGACTGTGCAATACTCTTTTAAAGTGTAAGCACAGCTTAAAGCTTTAGAAAACATCCTTAGATAAGGTCCTTAAAAATCGAGATTTCTGGTCAGGTAATTCTAACACCTGAAACTAAACCCAGATAAAGATAAATGTAAAGATTTTTAAAATAAAATTTAATATATGCCTCGTTTAAGTGTAACTAAATATTCCTACTACTATTTCTTATATTGATCTTTTTTTACCACCCGCAGGATCTCCCCGCGAGAATCCCTGCCTAATCCACAAGCTGTCAATAAGGTAGCTAAAAACCTGTTTACCAAATATTAATATAAAAATTTTGAATAAAAAATAACAATATATATTTTTTTACAATTTTCCTATGACTACAACTTGTTTAAACAGCTGCGATCTCATCTACATAGTCACTGTGCGAACACAGGGTATCTTAGGTCGAGCACTCTCCATTTATCGAAATCAACTTCTGTATCAAAATATATTGCAAATTAATCAGCAATTTTAGTGGTTTTATTGAAATGTACCAAAAAACGAAGGCAGACAAAAAACTAGTTTCAACCTTCTTGTTGTTGTTGTTGTTGTTGTTACGTTGCGTTGGCGTCATTTGGCTGTCTGCGCGAAAGCTGAAACGGTAATTATCTTTTGACAGCACTTTAGTTGAATTTGGTAATGACACACAGCTAAAGATCGCTGGCGACAACAAAAAAGCGGCGCTTTAGCCTGGCTGACAGCTGAGGTTAAAACGTGGCCGATTAAACTGACAGCCAGCTAGTAATTTGCCGATCTCGAGACACAAACAACAAGTATGTGACAATATACATATGTATATATGTATGTATGTATGTAAATGAAACTTTGTTAGATAGATACACTGTCCGCAGCTGCACACTTAAACGAGAGGATTCTTTTCTTGTTGAATCTAATAAAAATATGCTTAAGTTAACATATTCAGTAGTTAGCGGATCAGCTTAAACTAACGCCATTTTATTGTATAATTTGTTTGCGCTGCCCACTGTACTTCTTCTAGTTGCTTTATGCTAAGCTTAAGTTGCTGTTATCACAG